>CAUYRT010020664.1:0-63907 GCA_963574885.1 Lepilemur ruficaudatus
TTCTCCTTCTCTTAAAGTTACAGCTAGGAAAAATGAAATGCTTGTCCGCTGAGAGTTGCATGTGCAGAAGAAGCCAGGAGAGACGTCCCGCGCCTAAGCACTGTGCCGTAGCCATCCAAAGGCAGAAAGGAAACAGGGGGCAGGTGATGTTTAAGAGGATACAGGTATTCTGTCTTCTGTCCTTTACAGACTAGCACTTCACTTCGTTTCAGGATTTAGAAACTGTTCTGATATTTTAATCCGTTTCTAATTTAATCTCTTCTCGTTCCCACACCCACTCAGAACCCCACTGAGCTCTGTCTTCTGTATCCTCCAACTTTAACCTTGGCTTAAATTTCATCCTTCTGAAATTAGCAGGGAGGGAGGGAGAGAGAGAGAGAAGACAAAGGAGGAGGAGGAGAAGGAAAGAAGGGAGGGAGGGAGGGGGGAAGGCTGGGCAACAAGGAGGGAGGGAGGATGGAAGCCCCTCCAAAGGCCACCTGGCACTCAACAGGACGCCCCTCCCCACCCTCGCCTGAGTCTCCACTGTCCCAATCTGGACCCCGCCCACTGCACAGCCCCTGGGTCAAGCACACTGTCTGCTGATGGCTCCAGGTGTGCTTGGCATTGTTTCTCTTCTGGTCTCTCATAAATGCCATCTGTTTCCTGTCCCTGCATGTGACTCTTGTCCTTCTCTGCCCACTGAGGTCCCCAATGTTCACAGCCAAGTCAAGCCTCCGGTTGGAAGGGACAGCACCATCCTGTGACCCCTAAACTCTCTGTCATCTGTACCAATCCTTCAGATGTTCAGTAAATGCTCACGGCTGTTGCTGCAGGTGGCGACAGAGAGCAGACCAGGATGGACTAACAGGCACCTCCTCAGCGGGAGGAAATCGAACTCTACCTCAAAACTACAAGGGAAGGAGGAGGACGTGCCGAGTTCTCCGTGTGGAGGGCACCGTACCCACCATGGCCCCACTACACATTGTTCCCATTTTACAGATAAAGAAACGTTAAAGCCCAGAGACCTGGGGAAGTCAACAGGACCAGCAAGCAGGCGAGCAGAGCCCCACGCACAGGTCTGCTCACCCCTGGTGCCGTTTTTATTTGGACATCTCACCGCAATTCAAGACGTTCCTCTGGTTGGTCCACTCTGAAGCCCTCCTCTGGGTCTGCAGACACACAGATATTTGACAAACCCCTGTGCATGTTTAAGTTCGTGTCTCAATAAGAAGCTACGGAAATTGCAAATTATATTAACAATCGTGCAGTACCACTTGCTGCTGTATTTTCCTAACATGATTTCATTGGGAAGAAATTTCCATAAATTATGTGGCTCGAGAGCTATGAGGGAGCTTAGAGATCCCTTCACATCTAACTCCCTTATTACCTGCTTGTAGAATTTCCTCTTCCCGTCACTCATCCGCCAGCCATCTACCAAGTACCTGCCTGCGCCAGACATTGTGCTAGGTGCTGGGGAAGCCCACACGAACAGGACTTGTGCCCATTGTCAAAGAATTCCCAAGGTGGCTGGATGAAGGGACCCTACACAGAAGGTGATGCACGTCGGAGGAGACAGTTACTCGGCATGGCCTGGAGACCACAGAGCCCTGGGTTTGAAATGCTGTGATCTTGAAAGTTTTGTGGACAAATCAGTCTATGTGAGCCCCGGTTTCCCTGTGTGCAACATGGAGAGAGAAGGACTTTCCTTGCAAGGTTTTAGGAGGACATCGTGAGACAAACCGGGAAAACTGCAAATACACGAGGACTTGGGAGGTTCCTCAGAGGAGGTAACAGCAGCCGGAGCTCGGAGGACGTGGCCTAAGGGGGGTACGGGGCAGAGATGAGCTGCAGAGCACTGCAGGAAGAGCGTGGGCAAAGGCATGTGCAGAGCGGGTGGAGGTGGGAGCGCACAGGGAGCCACTGGAGGCCCGGGCTGGTCCAGGTGTGCTAGGCAGGGGCAGAGGGAGAGGAGGGGAATTAACACAATGACAACACTAGGAACTAGCAGGTGACAGCTATGCTTCCTCCGCAAGCCCCCTGCTAAATGCCTGCTGTGCATTATCTCTCTCCATCTTCCCAACCCAGGAGACGGGCACTATTGTGATTCCCAGGCACAGAGAGATGAAGTAACTTCCTTAAAGCTGCACGGCTAAGAGGTAGCACATCAGGCCAGTAGGTCAGGGCCAAGGAATGACTGGATTCGAAAACCCCGCATGGACCGTCGTGCCTTTGGCCAACATGAGTCAGGAGCCATCGTTATTCTCTGCTCCCACTTCCTCCCATTCCCAGCGACCTCAGTCATGTCACAACAGCAAAAAGGGAGGGGAAGAAAAGGATGCCCACTGCAAGCTAAGAGGTAGATTATCCACTTGGAGTCTGGCTTTCACGCCTTTTTTTGACATTTGTGCTGCTTAATTAAGGAGGCGGCCGGCTGCCACAGCAGGTTTCTTGTTTATTCTACGGCAGCAGGAGGTACAGAGAAGGTCCTTGCAAGGCCCCAAAGTGGTCACAAGGTCTCAGAGAGACGTTCAAACCACCAGATTTGCTGCTGGAAGCCAGCTCTCCTTCTGCGGGCCATGCATCAGGCAGCACAGAGCTGGTCACCGGGCCAGGGGCCACCTGGGGCAGCAGCACAGGGCAGGCCCTTGAGTCCCGCCAGCCTGGTCTAAGAGCTGTGAGCAGCACCCACGAGTTTTGAGAGCTTGTCCTGTGCATCACCATCTGCTGAGAAATCCCACCCCATATCGTCTCACTGACACCACTCAGCGGCTCTCAGGGATGGGTATGACTGCAATGAGCCCCATTTAAAGATGGGGAAACTGAGACCCAGGAGTTAAGTAATGATGCCAGGATCCCACAGCCAGGACGTGAAGGAGCCAAGACTCAAAGCTGGGGGTCTCGTTCAAGCCTCCATGCTTGACCCCTTTGCTGCTCTGGTCCTGCCCCTCCCTGGGCACATGACCCTGGGCAGCCTACTTCACCCCCTGTCTACATACATGGAAGTGACAAGGACTGCCTTGCCAGGTTGCTCAGGGATGCCTCGAGGTCTTCTCTCTAAAGCATTCCTCACGTTGCCGTAAACAAGATCAGTTCTCCTCAAACAAAAGCTGTGCTTGTTGTCACGAGGGGCTGCCCAGGTGTATTAGTCTGCTTACGCTGCGTAACAAAGTACCCCGGACTGTGGGGTTTAAACAACAGAAATTTATTTTCACACAATCCTGGAAACTGGAAGTCCAAAGCCAAGGAATTAGCAGAGCTGGTTTCTCCTGCGGCCTCTCTTGTTGGCTCGCAGATAATTGTCTTCTCCCTGTGTCCTCGCATGGTCCTCCTCTGTGTGTCTGTGTCCAAATGACCTCTTCTTATAAGGACAACAGTCATCTTGGATTAGGGCGCACCCTAGTGACCTCATTTAGCCTTACTTGCCTCTTTGAAGACCCTGTGTCCTAACTCAGCCACATTCTGAGGTGGGTGGAGCTGGCACTTGAGCATGTGGATTTTGGAGGGGACACGGTTCCGCCCCTATGGCTCGGAAGCTGGACATCTCTCTCTCAGCACATGCTTCCTTTATTCTCACTTCCCTGGGGTTGCTCAGTCTGACCCACACCATCCTTTTACTCAGCAATCACTGTGGAGGATGAACAGGGATTCTGCCAGATGCTACAGTGACAACACTGAGCTGCTCACTGTCCCTGCCTTCCAGAAGCTGGCCGTGTCCCCAGTGACTAAGATGTGAGGAGTGATTTACAGTTCATGAGTCATTTTCACATTCTTGATGGCATTTAATTCTCCTAACACTTCCAGGGAGAAGGTTCTGGCATTGTCCTTGCTCTTCAGCTATGAGAGTCATGCTCAAAGGCCAAGCGATTGGCCCCCGGCCACGGTGACCACGTGTAAAAGCTGAATCCCAGGGTTCTGACCCCTGGTCCGGAGCAGTCCCCACTCTGGAATGATCTTCCTGCAGCCACACATGTCAATATCTGGCCAACAAGAATGCACTGAGCTCCTACTTTGTGCCAAGCTTGTACGGAACAGACATAAACACAGAGGGTGGCTGGAGGCAGAAGAGGGAACAAGCACAAGATTCACAAAGTTGCAGAAATGACAGGTTGATGCAACAGATTGTAAAGGGAGAGACTGACCTTAGAGGACACGACTGGAAAGGTCCCTTCGAGGAGGTGACATTTAAGTGAAGACCAAAAGGAGGCAAAGAAATCAGTGGAAAGGGCAAGTTACCTGATATGAGTTGGCCTTGGAGAGGTGGGCGGGGCCCAACCCACACGCGACCTTGGAGAGGTTTATTCTAAATATGGTGGAAAGAAAAATAACATGGACTTGCACTGAGACACCTGTCTATCTGACGTGTGACATTCTCTCACATCTCTAACTAGATGTGCCTTCTAGTTATTGTAGGAAACGGGAGAGAGGTTGAGCGGTTCTTTGGGATGCTAATTGTAGTTAAAACTTAGGCTTTCTGAGTCCACAGGACAATGACAGCCAACTTCCCCCATGCAGGGAGCACGGGAGCTGCTTGGATGGAACACCAGGGGTTTCAGTGGAAGCTTTTCTCAGGTCCCACCAAGGACACTACCATATTCAAGTCGAGGCCACGTCCACGGGGGACCCGTTGTGACCTTGTGACCTCAAGCTCTAACCACCCTCAGGGGTACAGACCAGTGGGGACTAAGATGGGACGGCCTGTGCCCTGCCGCTGCGGGTGAGGCCGGATGAGTGGGCTGTGCACAGAAGCGGGAACAGGACCCTGGCTGTCCTCCCAGCCAACGTGTGCGAGCAACGGATGAAGGAAAATGGGGGACCCGCTCCGGCCTCACCGTGCCTGCTCCCGAGGGCATCGCGCCGCTCTGAACCGGCAGGACCATTCTCTCCGTCCCAGCTGACGAACAGCTGTGCTTTGATAGACCACGGAGCGCAGCTTCTCTGCTCTCTCTTTAGGCCACCCCAGGAACCGAAGGCTCCCCGGGGAATCCGGAAAAAGAAAGTTTTGCCTCTATGTGCTGCAGAGGCATGAAGGGGCTAGAGGTGAAATTGTCGCTAATAAATTAATAAACAGAGGAGTGAAAAATGTAACCACAATGTTTTAGAAAGTTGATTTCTTCCCTTTTTATTGGCCATTTCATGACAGACACCACCATGAATTCCAGCTTCCCCTGAAAGAACGAGACGGGGACGGAAGCTACGCGGAGAGAATGTGGAGACCCACAGCGATGCAGCTTGGTGGTGTCATCCTCCTTCCAGGTCGGGGGCCGTAATCTCCATTGTGCGGGGTTGTTTATTCCACAGTGTCTTGGTCTGTTTTCTGTTGTTATAACTGAATCTCCGAGACGGGGTAATTTGGAAAGAAGGGAAATTTGTTTCTTACAGTTCTGGAGGCCGGAATCCAAGGTTGAGGGGTAGGATCTGGTGAGGGCCTCCTTGCTGGTGGGGACTCTCTGCAGAGGCCAGAGGTGGCGCAGGGCATCACGCGGGGAGGGGCTCCCGAGAGACGGCCAAACTGCCTTTTATAGCAGACCCACTCTCGTGATTACTAACCCACTCCCAACTGCAAATGAACTAGCTGGACTAGATAAACAACTAGCCCTTTTAATCCACCAGTCCATGGATGGGTTAATCCATTCACGAGGGCAGAGTCATCACGCCCAAATGTCCCACCTCTCAACGCTGCTGCGTTGGGGACCATGTTTCCAACACATGAACTTTTGAGGGACACTTTCAAACCACAGCACACAGATATCTGTTGCATTTCTGCTCTGCGCAGACAGTATGCCGGGTATATTCGTGAAGAGCTAAGTACACACAGTTCCTGCACTCAGGAGGCTTAGATTCTAGGGCAAGGCTCGGCAAACTATAGCCCACGGGCCAAATCTTGCCTGCCACCTGCTTTTGTGTGGCCCTCCCTCTGAGAACGGCTTTACATGTTTAAATAGTTGAAAAAACTATGAAAAAAAAGTAGAATGGCCTTTCATAGCTCACTAAAATTATGTGAAATTCAAATTTCAGTGACCACAAATAAGGTTTTATTGGAACACAGCCACACCCATTTGTGTATGTATCATCTCTGGCTGCTTTCATCCTACGAAGGTACAGTTGAACAGTTGGGACAGAGGCCATAATACATATACATATATATGTATACACACACGTAAATATATATACACACACACAAATTTTTTGTGAGACAGAGTCTTGCTCTGTCACCCCAGGTAGAGGGCAGTGGCATCATCATAGCTCACTGGAGCCTCAAACTCCTGGGCTGAAGCGATCCTTCTGCCTCAGCCTCCTGAGTAGCTGGGACTACAGGTGTGCACCAGGACGGACACCTGGCTAACAGAGGCCATAATACATTTTCTCTCTGGTTCTTTAAAGAAAAGCTTTCCAACTCCCGGTTAGTGGAAACAGTGATTCTGAAAGAAAGTGGAAGGCAGCCCACAGTTACTGAGTGCAGGGCATCTTAGGAACATCAGGTCATTTAATTGTCACAACCAGACAGCGCAATTGGGACTATTTTTCCCACTCTATGAAGGACACCAAAGCTCAGAAAAATTAGCAAGTTGCCCAAACTTCCAGTAGAGTACCATTAACTTAGTGTTGTTAACTCCCGTTTCCTACAATAATTAGGAGGATCGTAGTATTTAAGTTACAGGATATAGAGTGGAAGCAGGAACATCACCTAAGGACTTTGCATCCTCTTTGGAGGAAAGAGTTCGTGCATTTGCAATTGCGCACAGTATGATTATGTTATGTTAGGTGTACACATGAACTTGTTGCTGTCTTCATTCAGAGGTTAAGTATGGCTTAAGGACATATGCATGGGTGTCAAGTTGACAAAAGGTGGACTTGTGATGGTTAATTTTATGTGCCAACTTGGCTGGGCCACGGTACTCAGATATTTTGTCAAGCACATGATGTGGGTGGGCCTCATCCAATCAGTCGAAGGCCATAGGAAAAAAAAACCCTGCTGTTCTCCGAGGAAGAGGGAATTCAGCCAACAGATTTTCTTTGAACTTGAGCTGCAACATCATTTCTTTCATCTCCAGCTTGCTGGCCAGCCCTGCACATTTTGGACTTGCCAGCCCCTATAATCACATGAGCCAACTCTTAAAATAAATTTCAGACTCTCAACTCTCTATAGCTGTAGAGATAGAAGGAGAGAGAGAGACAGAGACAGAGAGAGATTGAGACATCCTTTTGGTCTGTTTCCCTGGAGAACCCTGACTGATACAGATTTTGGTAAGCAGCAGCTGGGAACTGAAGGCAAGTCCATCAACAGAACCACAGTTTCCTGACTCCGGTCCAGTGCTCTGCAGACTGAAGACCAGTTTTTAACCAGGTCTGGCAACTGCTGAGTTCTGCCATCTGTAAAACATAGGGTCGTAAAGGCAGCAACATCATGGTGACGTCACGAGGATTGAATGAGATGGTGCCTAGACAGCGCTCAGAGCACAGCCTGGTGCACAGACAGTCCTGGGTAAACGTCAGCTGGTGGGATCGTTGACATCACTAACTCTGAGCCCTGACCTCTCCCAGTGGACAAGGGCAAGGCTTTGCCTATCCGGTGGCCACTTAGTGCCCTTGTGGACAATATCTCACTTCATCAAGTCCCAGGGTCTGAGCGGACCATCGGTTTTCTGCATCTGTCTAAACCGCATCGCCTACTGACTATCTGAAAACCTACTTTCTATGTTTAAAAGTGCAAGAAATAGTTAAATGTTTCCTATTGTTGTATCAGTGAACCAGTTCAGAGATTGCCAACTCAATTCAATCAAAATTAGTGACAAGAGAGCAATTTTCCCGTTGCGTTCAGCATGGAGAGCTTTTTGTTTTGCTTTGTTTTATTGGAGGTGATTCACTGTATCTTTCCTAGAGGTAAGCTGAGGAGCTCCGACAGCTCTGCGTCTCCCTTTGTCTAGATAAGTGTTATCCAGTAAAATGAACACAATAAGACTATGTTTACCTTAATGCTGTTTAAAAATCACATCGCAATAAGAGATCAATAGCTCTCCACAACAATTTACCAAAGACCTGGCTGGGGAAGAGAAATTCAAATTGCATTGATTTTTTTCTTCCATGAATGTATGTGTGCGTGTGACAGTAACAGTCCGTGAGCCGGAGTGTTGACAATGTGGCACATGAGCATTGAATCTAAAACACAAGGCAGAAGGAGCCAAGAGGAGGATCGCTCAACTGTTGTGGCTGTTACCCATTGCCCTGGGAATTGGTAGAGATTCAATAAAGACAGGAGCGAGAGGGGATTTTTTTTACGCACCCTTCCCGTTTCCCCACAGGTCATAGCCTTGGAGAATGCATTTCTGGAAAGGACTTTGGAGCTGGCCCCAGCCCTCCTTCCTCATTTGTACAGGTGGGAAGTGAAAATCAGTGGCCATGGGGCTCCTGGGGTTTATGCCTTAGAAAGGAGTTGTGTCTCTGAAGGCAGAGGCCACCTCTCGCCCACCTGGGACCCTGGCATACAGTAGGTGCTCAGAATATGTCTGTTGAATAACTAGACTGCACCAAAACAGGAAAGGGGGGAAGGGAAGGGAAGCAACTGATGCTTCGTCCGAGTTGACCCGAATTGGGCTCCGGCCCATATCAGCTGTCTTACCTCTCCAAACCCAGCACAACCGGGGTCGTGAGAAGTAAATGGAATTGTCACCTATACGCTTCCTGGTACGCAGTGGGAGCCCAAGCAATGACAAGACAGAGTTAGAACCAGATCTCGCTCTCTCTGCAGCAAACAACACATCAATGTCTAAATTCCTCCAAAGGAAAGGTTTCCCCTGGCCAGTGAACAGTGCCCACGCCGTGCAGCGGGACCACCCTGCCCCTCGGCCGCGGCCAGCGGGCTGGAGGCGGGGGCTGCGCATTTGCCTGCCTGGTAACTCAGGCCATTCGGAAATATGCTTTGGGAGAAGCAGAATTAGAGAAAAAAAGAAAAAGAAAAAGAAAAAAGAGGGAGGGGGGAAGGGGGAAGGAATGTAAGTGGAGAAATTATTGGAACTGGAGAGGAGTTTTAATGGTAACGTTGGCATCCTGCAATTTCACACATTAAAACATATTTTTAAAGAAACGACTACAGTGCTGATTGTATAAGGGCAAAGCTTTCCACTCTTCAGACTATTAATAAGGGCTTCCCATAGAGAAGACAAATACATGCTTGATGCATTTTTAATCCTTTGCCAATACATTTGACTAAAGCTGTTTGCTGTTTCAATGACAGGATTTAACTTGCCCTTCTGTATTCAACGTTCCTGATTATTAATGACATTTAGGAAACACAAGCTATAGAGTTACATTCTGGTGGAATCGCAGCCTCTCCCGCAGAAGGGAGCAGACATCTGAAGTGGGGGGAAGCCCTCTCGCGAAGGAAGCCGGCACTGTGGACCAGGGCAAAGGGGGCACCCCCAACGCTGTGCTGCGTGCAGCCCTCCCGCACCCTCTCTGCGTGGGAGCTGGTTCAAGGTCAATGCTGAGCACCGGCACCCGTGGTTCCAGCTCCTGTGGTTGCTTTTCTGTGTGTTATGACCTTGACAGCCATTTCCACGAGAATCTCAGCGCTGTCGGGCAATAGCAGCTCGGCAATATTAAACCTCATTCACGGAGGATGTTTAGATTTCTCAGGGTCCCCCTCATTCAAATGCCAATAATGAAATCTTCCAGGAAGAAGAGGCGGCGAGAAACCTGAATAACTTTGAAACAAGGGATGAAGGGATCAAGGCAAAGCTCTTGGATCTTAATAGAATACAAGCAGAGGGAAAATCCTCACCCGGACACAGCTGATTATTTTGTGCTTTTTTATTATTTTAAGAAATAAATTAATGCTCAGGTTAAAATGAAATTACATATGCTGATACCCTGCAGGCCATTTCCTGGATTCAGCCGGGTGATAGTGTGTTAATAAGAGCATTAACCAAGTGAAGGTAACAGAACCCGATCGAGAACTGGTACATATGAAAAAGCTGGGGACTGAGGGCCACTTCGCTTTAGTTTTAAACTCTTCCTGCTCTGGAGGCAACGGCGACAGGCATGCAGGCAACACCCCAGGAGGAAGGGAAAGAGAGAGTTGGATTTACAGACGGTACCTGGAGAGGACCCCCTTTTCCCATCCACGAAGAGTCATTCTCACAAAAGCCTTTCAGCCTCTGGTATTGTATGCTCAGCCCTGACCCCCTATTGTAATGAAAAGCAGATCCCCCTGTGAATCACAGAAAATCAATACTGCATTTTACTAAGTTTGCGTTAATTTTACACCTTTCAGCCTCCGGTTGGGAATTATTGCTGCAAAGACGAAAAATCCTCTTCTCCCCCACTCCGCAGTCATCTGGGTTTCAGGTTTGGAAAACCCTATCACTATTTTAAAAGAGAAAAAAAAAAAAAGGACGGTGATGATGAAGAAGGAGAAGAAAGAAGGGGTGTTGAGGGGGTTGCAGTTTGAGAGATTTTAATAGCTAATAATAGGAGCGAGCATAAAGGCGCAGATCCAATTTAAGTGCGAGAGTCCCTGTGTAAGCATTGCTTGTCAGTCTTGGGGTGTACTGTATAGGGGCCAGCTCCTGAGCATAGCAGCCCAGAAATATAAAGTCCAGATTTAATTCTGATACAGAGAAATACAATTTCAAAACCGGACGTCTTATCATCGGCATGTCCCACTGGAGAACTCATTTCCCTAGCAAAAGGCTGTCAATGCCATTATGTTGTACAAGGAAGCAATTTACCACTACAGCTAAACAGGGCTACCAGGGCTGTGGGAACTTAAGCATTTGAAGTTATCGCTCAGAAAAAAAATAGCATTTCAAATGTCAGTGAAATGGGAAGGAATAATTGAAAAGTATCAATCAGAGAAGCAAAGGGGTTTCAGAGGCTGACTCCAGCCTGACTGCTGGGCTTTGCTCCTTTCCCTTCTCTCCTGCCCCTTCCCCTACCCTGCTCGCCTTGCAGACCACTCCTCCCCATTCTCTCTCCCTAACCCTACACCCTCCCCACGCAAGCTCAAATTCAACTTGGGAGAAGAAAAGATCGCGCACGGCTGGGTCCTTGGCCCGTGCCAGACGTGAAGAGCAAGCTGAGGGTCTCCTCCTCCACTCCAGTGGCTGGGATTTCAAGGTGCAAATCTGTTCCCCACCAAGGTCCCCAGCCACCTTTGGGCTCAAGAGGGATGGGGGGATCTGGCTCTTCGGGTCCTGGTCATTGGCCGACATGGCGGCCCTGGGCCCGGTTCCCCCTCGTGGCGGCTGAGAACACGTCCATAAAGCTGGGACTATAAAGATCCACCGTTGATGAGTCCTCATTTGCCCTGACAAGGTAATTCCCCTCTCTGCACCTCAGTGTCCTTGTCAACAAAATGAGGATAATGGCATATACTTTGCAGGGTCGGTGTCAGGACAAGACATAACATATATAAAGTAGCTGGGATTGTGCCTGGCACTGGGCAGGACCAATATAACTATCATCGTTCCACCGCAAATTAAAGAACATTCGGATCTCTTGACACCGGCAAGGTTCTGTACGATCAGGTCACCCCTGAGGGATGTCGCCGGGCTCTCTTCTGTCCTTCTGGCACCGCAAGCTCATTCCCACACGCGGGCCTTGCACTTGCTGTTCTCTTTTTCTGGAATGCTCCCCCTATAGGCCTTTGCATAGCTGGCTGCTTCCCATTCGGCTTTCAGCTCAGATGGCATCTCCCCGGAGAGTCCTTCCCTGACCAGCCTGCTTGAGGTTGCACCAGAAACCAGCAATTGCGCTCCTGCCGCTGGGCTTTATGTTCTTTATGGTACTTACTTTCAAAGCGCATCTGCATTCCCCACTGGGATTTAAGCCCCATGAGAACAGGCCCTTGTCCATCTAGTTCTCAACTGAATACCTTCCTGTTGGGTCAGGCGCCCCGGACAGAGTGAGTGGTGCGTAGATACCACCATCTGCGGATGAATGAATGATCGGGAACGGAAGGCCATCCCACTCGAGTGGAATATGAACTTGCCCTACCCAGAGCCTGGGACATGGGAGATGTCCAACGGGCGTTCGCCGCCCCCACTGCTGAGCAGCTGGGCCGGGACAGACTCATGCCCGTGGGCGAAGCCCCCAGGATGAGCACCCGCAGACCTGGCCCGTTAGCCGAAGCCCTCAGCGGCCGAGTTGCAGACCCCAGGTGGACAGTGCAGGTCAGCTCAGGTGAAGGTAGACGTGCTCTGTGCTGGGGAGTCCCCTCGCCTCTTCCTCAAAGAAACTGTGACCCACAAGGCCCCACACCGGTTCTGCCACCGCGGCACTCTCGGCCCCTGGCGGGGCACTGGTTTCCCCTGGCTGTCACAAGCTCAGGATGCCACTGAAGCAGCCCGAGCTCTCTAGTCTAGCACCTGGGGACATCTGCCTGGGGCCCTGCCTACACCCCCCCTCCCCATGCACACGGCTCCTCTCACCCCCCAACTGTGCCGTCTGACTGTGCCGTCACCTGCCCGATTCCTCCTCGGCCCTCCTGACCAGACTCTGGGGTCTCCTCAGCTCAGCCTCCCTCCAGCCTCCAGGGTGACTGTCACCTGCCTTACCGGTGTGCTCCCACAACTTACCTTTTTCTCAGCACAGAGCTGTTTGGGTTCCCCAGGTATTTCCCCACTGCCCCGTGAATTCCTTGAGCCCAAGGACTTTGCCTGCGGCTATGTATCTATCCACCTGGCCTGGTGGCCGGCTGGTGCTGAGAACCGTCATGCAGACTGTATCGAGCGACTGCGACAGCCAGGTCCTGTGCCAACCACGCTGAGCGCCATGTCATTGAGCCCTCATGACCCAACCTGGGATCGTTGCCACTGTTGTCCCCATTTCGCAGGTGAGAAGACCAAGGCTTGGAACTGTTATGCTTAGCCTTGCCTGGGAGCCTGACACTCAGTCAAATGAAATGAAATAAAATGCAATGCAATGAAATGAAATAATAAAATTTAACTATTGCTAACTACTATGATTTTTCAGTTCAAAAATTCACACTGCTTCACATTTTAAGAGTTTTAAAATTCAGAGGCATCTTACAGTTGATGCGAATATTTAACATGGAAATGTCTCTCTATTCTAGAAAAGATGTTGTTCTGTCTGATAGTGGCTGGCACTTTAGGAATGAGAAGACACGGCAGAGTTACCCGTAACGATGTCTGAATGCAGGGACCCAGACCACCGACCACTGCTGAGTTGCTCTTGTCCCAGGGCAATCCTGTCACCAGGCAAACTTTCAGAGATTTCTTCCAGGGAAATGAGTTTCATGGTCTCCTGCAGGTGGCAACTTTTCTTCCCCTTCCCCAGTGTGTGTGTGTGTGTGTGTGTGTGTGTGTGTGTGTGTGTGTGTGTGTGTGTAGCTATGGACTAAACCATGTCACCTCTCCTCAAATGCACATGTTGAAGCTCTAACTCCCAGTGTGATGGTATTTGAAGGCAGGGCCTCTAGGAGGCAATTAGAGCTGGTTAAGTTCATGTGGGTGGGGCCCTCATGGTGGCATTAGTGCCCTTCTAAGAAGAGACACCAGAGATCTTGCTCTCTATCTCTCTGCCCTGCAAGGGCACAGCAAGAAGGTGGCCATCTGCAAGCCAGGAGGAGAGCCCTCCCCAGAACCCAACCAGGCTGGCACCCTGATCTCAGACTTCCAGCCCACAGAGCTATGAGAAGATGAATTTCTGCTGTTTAAGAACACCCAGTCTACGCATGGCATTTTGTTGTGACAGCCCAAGCAGACTAAGACAGATATAGACACAGATACACAGATATAGCTATAGACAGGCAGAGATATAAATATAGATGCAGATATAGACAGACGTAGACACGGATCTAGATACGTGGACATATCAGTACATAGACAGAGAGAGAGAGAGAGATTGAGATTTGCTTTAAGGAATTATCTCAGGTGATCATGGAGGCTGGCGAGACCAAAATGTGCACCTGGATACTCAGGTAAGAGTCGGTGTTGCCACTCAGTACAGAACCCGCAGGGCAGACCAGGCCAGCAGACAGGAACCCCAGGCAGGGTTTCCAGGTTGCGATCTCGAGTCAGAATTGCTCCCTTTTGGGGGAACCTTGGATTTTGCTCTGAAGATCTTTGACTGACTGGACGAGGTCTACCCGCACTGTGACGGGTAATCCACTTTATTCAGAGTCTACTGATTCAAACACTAATCTCATCTAAAAAATAGCTTCATGGCAAAACCTAGACTGATGTTTGACTGAACAACTTGGTACCTCGGCCTTGCCAACTTGACACATCAAATTAACCATCACACACAGTTAGATTAAAGGATTCAGCAGAAAATATTTTGGAACTCTCCATGAGATATTCCCCACCAGGGGAAATCCTTTACGGCATTCCTCCATGCTGTGTGAGGTCTTGAGACACCTGGTTTGCGTTCAGCCCCTGGGTTTCTTAGGACTCCACTGCACCCTGAGTCCTAGGAGGTGTTGCCTCTCAGCTCTGCGGGCATGAGCTGCTATTGACTTGCTCTCCACCAGAGTTGGCTCTGTCCTCTCAGCAGTGCCAAACTCTGGGCTGTCCCCTCCCCAGCATCCAGAGACTCCCCCGGTCAGCTTCAGCAGCCCCTCTTCTGCCCTGTGATCCTATGCAAGGCCGGGAGGACCCTGGGAACTACAGGAACCTGCTCAACCTTTGAGATTTAAGGTTACCCAACCCCCTTCCACATTTGGATGCCATCCTGTTTTCATGCCTTTTTTTGCTTTGTTTTGCTTTATTTGACCAGAAAAAAACTCAGCTGTTCTCACTGACCTCCAGTGGGTCCCTTGGGTTTTCCAATGTCCCTGTAACAAGACCTCGGATCTTAACTTTGTTACATACACAGTAATTGTCACGAGAGAGATATTCCGAACGCTCTGCGTGGAGGTATGGAGTGGCGGGCGTGGTGAAGGCCGTTCTGCTCTGTTTCTGTCGGTTTCTCTTACTTTGCTCAAAAGCCCCCAGTTAGACAGAAGAATTATTCTAAGAAACAGGTCTGCCGAGCAGACACCCCGGCTCCCAGGCTGCTGGCCGACAAGGCCAAACATCTCATCATTCAGTGCAAAGCCGAAGGGACCACATTGGTCCTCGGTGCCATTGCTGGACAGAGAAGTGCGGCATCCAGTCCCCTCGACGCACAGCCAAGATCTGCCCAGGCTGAACTGGCTTGTCCCTGCCCTCTGTTCCAGCAGGTGTAGGCTGGGTGGGAAGGAGATCATACTTAGGGGCAAGGTTTTGGGGGCCGCATGGCCTTGGGCAAGCCCTTTACCCAATCTGAATTTCATTACTTCCAGTATAAAATGAAGACATAGCACTAACCTACTTGCCACCAGTCACGCAGTTGTTAATGAGGATCAAAGGACGCTTGTGAAGGTCACGTGTGGAGTGCTATACAAATATGAAGTAAAAAGGACAGCGTAGTGTCTTTAGTCGCTTCGGCAAAATAACAGACACTCAAATTGCTCTATCACGTGCTCTGATCTCTGAGCCGCATAGTGAGTCATTTAATTCTCACAACAGTCCTCTAATGGGGGTCCTATTATTCCCATTTTAAAGGTAAATAAACTGAGGCTGAGGGAGGTTCTAGACCATTCCCAGGGTCCCACAAAGAGTTAGTGAGGGTGGGGCTGAGACCCAGGCAGTCGGCTCCAGGGTCCGTGTTCTCGGCCGTTACCCTGCCCTGCCCCTCCGCTACACTCCGCCTTGCGTAGCTTCTGACAGAGTTGATGCCTCACAGATATTTCTCAAAGAAAGAAATGCCCAACATAAAAGACACCCAAGTCCTGAAAAGATGCAAGAAATTGCAGCTTTCACCAGTGCCTTGCTCAGAGCCTGCTCTCAGTGAACATTTACGTGAATGAGTGATCTACAAACAAACAGACAAAAACACTTCTACCCTGGAGGGCTAAGAGTCTGGCTTTTGTTTTGGGAAATCGCTCCTGGACACTGCTTTAAGTATGCTGCATCTTAATTGGTGTTAGTTGTGTGTCTTGCTAAATTTCCTAAATCTTTCTGTATAAAATTAATAAATTGATTTAACTGCATTTTAAAAAATTCTGCACGCCCCTTTCTTCAAACAGAAATTTTGATGTTCACAACGAAACCCTCACCCTGGAACTCAGGCTGGTGACCCTGATTCTAACTCGACTGGATGGGGCCAGAACTCAACTCAGCTCAACTTTGGACGACACGAACCGGCCATTTTTTGGACCCAATGACAGATGTTTGCACCTCTTCTAGAACAGCCTGCATTAGTTGTACCTCATAAGGAAAAGTTTTGAGTTTTCTTTATCACCCCCTCTCACCAGCCTAGAAGTGTCTTACCCATATCCCTTCAAATAAGTGCAGTGACCGCCATGAATCTCAGGTGTGAGCTAATCTACAAAGCACTAAATGAGACAGATTCTCCCTTCTTGTTCCGGCTGATATACAACTATCAATGCTACTTTAGATACCACTAATAGAACTAGAAATTAGGACAATAAAGGTTAAATCGAAGACCTCCTTCCTATGCATTAATTTGTATCTTGAACTCCCCAATAAAACATTTGAGCCGGGCATCGTGGCTCACACCTATCTGGAATCCCAGCACTTGGGGAGGCTGAGGTAGGAGGATGGTTTGAGGCCAGGAGCTGGAGGCTATGGTGAGCTACGGTCATGTCACGGCACTCCAGCTTGGACAACAGAGCAAGACCCTGTCTCTTAAGAAAAAATAATAAAGTTTGACTTGAACTTGGCTGCAAAGAAATCTATCCTTAATATAAATGGTGACAACCAGACCTAGTATTAAACAGATAGATTTGACTGAGGGTGACAACTTTGTCAGCCCATCTGGAGAAGGGGGCACTGGAGTGTGACAGAGCAGGGTCAGCACACTTTTTCTGCAAACTGAGTCTTTTAGGCTTTGCAGGCCACACAACCTCAGTTGCAACTACTCTGCTGCCGTAGCCCCAGAGCAGCCACAGATGATAGCAATAAACACATGAGCTCTGGACCCACATGACACTTTTTATGGACACTGAAATCTTCATGTGTCTTTTGATTTTTCTTCAACCGTCTAAAAATATAAAAAAGCATTCTTAGCTTACAGGCCATACAGAAACAGGCGGCAGGGCAGATTTGGCCCCCAGGCTGTACTTTGCAGATACCCCGTGGTGTCTGCAAAGATAATCTTGGAAAGGAATTGAGATGACTTGAGTTCTAGTCCCAGCTCAGCCACTAAGTCCCCGGGAGCCTCAAGCGAGCCACTTCCCGTTCAGAGCCCTCATCCTCCGTCAGTGACGGGAAGGGCTGCAACACCTTCCTTCCTCTGCAAGGTCCTTCCAGCTCTCGGATGTCAAGGCCCCGTGAGGTTCGCAGGTTGTCATACCGAGGACTGCCCTGGCTGCTTCCAGGTCACCTGCCACGGCTCAAGGATGCTTTAGAACACCTTGTTCTCGTGTCAGATTTGTCCCTCGTAGGAAGGCTCTCAGATTTTTTAGAAGAAAAATAAATAATTAATAATAGGATTTTATCATGAGCGACATTTATCTAAAACTTCGCTGCTCCAAAGCCGATTTAAAAAGGAGGTCACGGGGGCCGGGGTGCTCCTTGGCAGTGTTTAGACAAAATGCAAGATGGGATGCCTTCCTTCATAGAAGATGCAAGGTCCATCGAACAAAATAAAAATAAAAGTAAAGAATATTGATGCAGCACTAAAACACACAGTGTCCCTCTTGCTGTTTCAAATAAAGAAAAAGAAAGCCCATGCTTTTTCTTCAAAGTGAGCTAAAAACAGCAGGATTAATATTGATGCAGCAACGGGAAAAAGCAAACAGACAGGCAGGGACAAGACTGCATCCAGCCTCCAAAACACATGTAAAGTTGGAGCTAAAATGTCATATGCATATGTAATTTATATGCAAAACTCTCCTGTAACGGGGCCACTGGCTGCCAAGTCTCCTTTTGCCACTTCCCGATACTCGCTGAAACTCTGTAATCTCATATTATCAGTCACCTACCAAGGGCAAGCCTGTCTGAGGAGAACACAGAAACTTTCTTAAGACCGGGACATTAAATTCTTCTCGCTTTCCTGGTAGCCCAGCAGGTTTCGGCAGGAAGACCTATTTTTGCTCCTGTGCGGGCTCTGTCCCTGGCAGTGAGTGACTGGAACAGACTGTGGGCAACTCTGCCAAGAATCTGAAGCTCTGATGATGTGAGCCAACCTCAGACTAATAATTTTATATCTCAATATAAGCAAAAGAGCTCCATAAAAATAGACCGTTTTTAACAGGATGGTATTCTGTGCTGGGAGAGGGCTGGAGAGCGCCGTGCCATGAGAACATCTTTCCCCTATCTGCCGTACCTAACTTTAGCAACTTCCATATGTCTATTTGTCTGATCGCTGAACTTGGGGAAAGAATGTTGAATGAGATGTGACTCTTCAAACCCCGCGTCTGGGATTCTTCAGAGGTGACATACCTTTCCGTGTGTACATAACACCTCCTTCTTTCGGGTTCCCAGGAGACGGAAAACAAACAAACCCAAGGCTCAGACTATCGGTAATTCTTCGCCCCATGTATACACGCGCGAGACCACGTGCTTGTGTGTTTACAAGGGATGTACTGATGCCACGGAGGGCCGGCGTGGGAATGGCCTGCTTGCTCTACAACATTTTTTTCCAACGTTCGAAGCAGAAATCGCATTCAACAGAGTCTCTCAGGTGGGCGAGTCTCACGACACATGCCGATTCAGGTGGTTTCTTCCTGGGAAGTTTCCCCGGGTTGCAGGTGGGAGACCGGCTGCTACAGGAGAGGCGGAAACCAAAGCACGGTCGCTTTTTTCCACTTGGCGGGAGAGGAGGCCCAATGGTCAACATCTGGAGGACAAGCCAACTGCACCGCAGGGAGCAGAGAGGGTTTAAAGGGATGATGATGTAATGTCTTCCCTGACCTTGTGTACCCGCCAGTGTCCTCCGGAGAAACAGAACGAATGAACTGCGTGTATTGAGACTTATTTTAAAGAGTTGGCTTATGGGATTGTGGGGGCTGGCACGTGCCAAATCTGCAGGACAGGCCCACAGGCTGGGAACACAGACAGAATTTGACGTTGCAGTTGAGAAAGAACTTCTGATTCTTCCGGAAATATCAGTTTTGCCTTCCTGCTCATTGGATGAGGCTCACCTACATTATCCCGAGCTATCTCTTCACCTTAAAGTCCCTGATGGTAGATGTAAACCACATCTACAAAATACCTCCCCTGCAACATCCAGATTCGTGTTTGGTGACACGGCTGGCCTAGCCAGTTTGACACTTAAAACTCACTGTTAACACCTGGCATGAAGGAAGTGCATTAGGTATGGCTGGGGGGAAGGGATCTGCTCAGCCGGAAGGAAACAGGTACTCCTGACCACACACCTGGGACGCATGAGGCCGTATCAGCAGGCAGACACGGGCTGAGTTCCTGCTGAGTGCAGAGTGCTGCTTCCGGTCCGGGGACTCAAAGGCGGAGCTTCCACTCTGGGAGGAAACAGACAAGGGGACCAACGCCGACGATCATTGGATGAGACAGTCGTTATTCCTCACCTGAATATCGTCCTCAGGTTTTAGGTGTGTTTGTGCAGAGGAAAAAGCAGCATTCTCTTGGTGTAGGTAAGGACTGAGAAGGAGAGCCGACGTCTTAGAGGTAGGGTGCGGTGGTCATGTTTGGTCCTGGGCACGCAAATCTTGCCAGGCACGTAAGTCCGTACATCGGGAGCAACGCCGGTAATCTAGGCAAGACCAAAATCCATAAATATTTGCATAAGATACAGATGCATTGTGCCACACATTTGCATGGGAAGTTGAACATGAAGGTTTAAACATCTCATCCAAATCCAGAAGACCTATGAAAAAAGTAAACTAAGAAAAAAAGAGAAAATGGCCAACAGTACTTGCTCATCTCTCCTTTTTTCCTTATGAGCTGAAGATTGGAATCTTCCCTAAGATTTCATTATCTTCTCAGAAGTGGGTTACACTTCAAAAATGTGTTTTTTGTGAATGTGATCTTGGTGTTATTTCTGAGACTTCTTCAGAATAGGATCTTTCCCCCTGAAAAATACATTACATAATATGACCAAGTTGATTATAGAAAGCCCAGAGAGCAGGGAGAAGAAAATAGGATTTAGAAGCAGGAGACTGAGATGGGGAACTCCGGCTCTGTCCATGATGAGTAGTGTCCCCGTGAGCAAGACATTAGGCCCCAAAAGCAGTGGGGCTGGTGAAGAGAAGAGAAGCTCTGGCCTGCCTGGGCTCCTTGGAGCTCTGCCACTTGCCTGTGTGACCTTAGGCAAATCGCTCAAACTCTCTGATCCTTGGTGTCTTATCTACTAAATGGGGAAGAAGACAGCCTCCCTTTCTTGAGTCGTTGTGAGGACCAAGATAGTCCATATAAAGCACTTAACACAGCACCAGGCTTAGAGCCACTGGCTGTTACTTTCTGCGTTTTTAAGTGGAGACAATTACAACAGCACCTGCTGTATCTGTTCCCCAAACTTACTGAAGAATCGAAATTAGACGATGTGAGTGAGGGCTGGGTGAAAGCAAGCCAGCGCTGTGCTAACAAGCACAGGTGATTATTCTACCTGCAGGGCTCGCTGAGTTGAGCTCTAGGACCACTGCAGACCACGTCCCCACGTGGTGCAGTGGCTGTGCTCTCTCGGTGGCCCTTCCACATGCTCTCTCCTCCCTCGTCCTGCTCCTTCCTCCCCGCTGCCTGAGAGTAGCCCTGTCCTATCACCTCTTGTAACCCTGGCCACCACACTGAGACATGGGGACATCCATGATGTTAGCACAGCTCTACCTCCTTCTTGTCTTCTTCAGACTCATGTGCTGCTGCCTGCCCAGAAGCTGCACAAAACTTTCTCCCCCAGCTATTAATGAGCTGCGAGAGGAGTCCTGGGCTAGCGGTAGTGGGCCAGGACACTGGAAACCTGGTCTCCATGCTCTCTCCAATCCCGATGTCATGTGTGACCTTGCAGAAACCACTTCCCCAACCAAGGCCACTGTTTTCTCATTTCTGCTGAAAGATGTTTAACCCTGGATGGTGGTGGTAGGCATCCTTTTACCCGACACCGCACCTAGTGGGGTAGGGGAGAGAGCTGGCGGGAGGGTCCAGAGAGCAGAGCCAGGGTGTCAGAGGATGTGGGAGGGGGTATAGCAGAACCCGTTGACACACAGTAATTTCCCATGTGGAGCACAGCTCCTGGCTCTGGGTTCCTGGGCACAACCGAAAGGTGTTACTAATGAGAAGGTGGCAGTGCACCACGGTCAGCGTGCGCTCAGCTCCGGAGCCCGACAGACCTGGAGTCCCAGCTCCAGCACTAACTAAGACACTCCGTTTCCTCATCTGTAAAATGAAGAAAATAATAGTGACCGATCTTATAGGATTCTAGTCGCGAAGGTTAATAAGTTATTACATGCAAATCTCTTAGGGTAGGGTCTGGCATGTAAGAAACACTTAATAAATGCTAGCGTCACTAATAATATTAAAATTATTGCATATTATTTCATCTCATATCATTGAGTTAATTTGATTTTTCTAGCAACTTTGTGAGTAGATTACTGTTATTTTACAGATGAATAATCTGTGGCACAGAAAGGTTAAAGGATTTTCCCAGGGACATACAGTCAATAGGTGAGGCCACCGAGAACCAAACCCAGATAATCTGGCTCCAGAGTTGGTGTTCTTAGCTTCTGCACTATATTGCTTTTTGGTTCCTTACCATAATTCTATGAATATATGGGAGACAAACAAAAGGATGAGAATTATCCATCTACAGCGATGGGTTCTGAGACCACACCAATCCTAGCACTCCACAATAATCGATAAAGTGGAGTTTCTGTGGATGTTTTTGCCACCTTGGCCTGGCTTCCTTCACTTCCCAGCATACTTCAAACTCTCTTTGCTTCTTAGATTGCATATGTGCACTCAAAAATGTCAGTTACATTAATAAGTCCAATAGCTCAAAATTAGGAAAGTGAATGTTCCAAGGGAGAAGTTCCACAGGGCAGCCACGCCATCAATGGATGATAGTAGCACTATCCGCCACTTTGCATTCTCTGTACCCTGTGAACAGACAATCCCAAGACTCTGAGTGTCCCCAGAGAGAAGCCACATAAAATGGACCTAACATAAACTCAGGGTTTTCTGGGTGGTCCACGGGATGTAATCAGGGCTACTCTTTCCCCATTTGAGCTCCCTCACAAGGGAGTCTACCTCTCGATTACATTCACAGTGAGGAAGGCCAGACCCAAGGTGATCACTCAAATTTTGCTTTCTAGAGGACCCTTGGAATGGCAAAAAATGGAAGTGAGGATAAAACAAAGTAAAAATAACCATAATGATAATAACTTCTAATTCTACTATTTATTAAGCTCCTACTCTGATCCTGCATATTATTATATAAATTAGTCTATAGAGGAGTAAACCAAGTAGCCAGATCTCTAAGAGAAGGAGAGGAGAGAGGGATTGAGCTGAACATGCCCATTTCTACTCCCAAATTCACTGATGAGGTATCACACTATCCACGTAAGAAGAGTTGGGGTAAGGCAGGAGACTGATAGCATTACTCTAATTGGTGTCTCTCCATTTTGAAGGAAACATCAAACATGGAGAATAAATGCTCACACCCATAACCCTATAGCACTTACAACCATTCCTGCTAACAATTTCTATCATGAACTCATTGGCAGTACCTAGTATAGACCTCCCAGGAGTTTATGTTGTCTCATTTCATTCCTCTATCTTCTGCCTAAGCAGTGACCAGAAATAGGGCATTGACCAACTTTTCTGTTACTTATAAATAATCACCAGTTACTTATAAAAAAAAAAAAAAGAAAAAGAAAAAGAAAAAAAAAACTTGGCTTTAAGGTAGTTTACAACATCCAGGCACAGTTAATAGAGGAAGAGAGAAAACCTCCACTTCTGACCATGATGGAGTAACTGGTACCAGATTACCCCAATGGTTGGAAACAACTATAAAACTGAGCAATACAGATGAAGGAAATGTTTTCAGATATTGCACAAGAGTCATAATAGGATTGTGAACCCTGAGGGAAAGAAAATACATGAGATGAAGTAAGGGCTATGATTACTCTGGCTTTCTGCCTCAAGGGACTTTTTGCTGTAAAGTACAAAAAGGTAGAGCCCAAGAAAACATGGTGGTGTTGCTGAATTTTGGGGGCAGAGATCCAAGTTTGGGATTATTGAAGGGCACTAGAATTTGCACAGTAAGGTACCAGAAAAGATGAAGCTACACAGAAAAAGAAATCCAAAAATCTTCATAGGGGTCCTGTGGCCACATACTAAGATATGTATGTTCATGAAAAGACTCTATTGTGGCCCGGCAGGTAGCAACTACTGGAAAGCTGCAAAGTGAATAGAGATTTTGAAGATCACATAGTGCTAGTAGATGTTGACATTTTGAACAGCCAAGGTACAAAGACCTCAATAAATCCTCCAGGTATTCAGTCAAATTTCCAGAAAGGCCACACCTTAGAAGTAGGGCCAGACTAGCCAGCCCTTAAGTAAAGCCTACGCTAGGCCCACAGTATCAAACCTTAAAAACAAGCCTCAGGGGATCAAGCTAACACATCAATAAATTTACTACCAGCCAAAACAAAACCTAACAATCTTTTAAAAGGACAACAAAATCCAGATTCTCTTCAATGTCACACTTGGAATGTCTAGCATATAATCAAAACTTACTAGACATGAGAAGAAGCAGGAAAATATAACCAATAACCAAGAGAAAAAAGTCAACAGACACAGACATAGATATGACAGAGATGTTGGAATTAGCATAAAATAAAAAGAAACATAAATATGTTTAAGTATTTAAATGGGACAATGGAGCCGGGCGCGGTGGCTCATGCCTGTAATCCTAGCACTCTGGGAGGCTGAGCTGGGCGGATCGCTCAAGGTCAGGAGTTCAAAACCAGCCTGAGCAAGAGTGAGACCCCATCTCTACTATAAATAGAAAGAAAGAAATTAATTGGCCAACTAAAGATATATATAGAAAAAATGAGCCGGGCATGGCGGTGCATGCCTGTAGTCCCAGCTACTCAGGAGGCTGAGGCAGGAGGATTGCTTGAGCCCAGGAGTTTGAGGTTGCTGTGAGCTAAGCTGACGCCACGGCACTCACTCTAGCCCGGGCAACACAGTGAGACTCTGTCTCAAAAAAAATAAATAAATAAAAATAAATAAATGGGACAATGGATATAATGAAGAAACAGATGGGAAATCTCTGTCAAGAAACATAAACTACCTTTAAGTCAAATAAATGGAAATTCTTGAACTGAAATATAAATTACCTGAATAGAAAAAAAATCACTGGATGGGTTTATCAGCAAATTGGACATTGCAAAAAAAAAATAGTCAAATCAAAGAAAGGGCAACAGACATTACTCACACTGATTACCAGAGTAAGGGAATATCAGCAATATCTGCTGATCCTCTATATGTATAGTCCCCAAATATATGCAGTCCCCAAACAGAAAATATATTAGGCTAGAAAAAATTTGAAAACATAATGGTCCAAATGTTCCAAATTTGATGAGAACCAGCAACCCATACCCCAAGAAATTCAGCAAACTCCAAGGAGGATAAACCAAAACAACAACAACAAAAATAAACACTTCCAGACACATTGTAGTCAAATTGCTGAAAAATAAAAGATAAAGAGAAAAGCTTAAATGCAGCCAGATACAATAAAAACTATGATTCACAGAGGAACAATAGTAAGAATGACTATTGTTTTTATCAGAAATAATGTAGACCAGAATACAATAAAAGAACATCCTTAAAATACTGAGGGGGATGGCTATTTAGAATTATATATCCAGCAAAAATATCTTTCAAAATAAAGTCAAAATAAAGACATGTTTAGAGAAACAAAAGCTGAGACTCAGAACCCATCACAAGAAGACCTACACTCTAAGAAACGTTAAAGGAAATTCTTCATGTTAAAGAAAAATTCTTCTAAAGAAAAAGTATACCAGATGGAGGCTTGAATGTATGCAAAGTAAAGAAGAACCTAAAAAATGGCAAATACATGGATAAATTCAAAAGAAATTGTGTCTTTTAATTTTCTTGAAAGATAATTGATTATTTAAAACAAAATTAACAACAATATGTTTAATTTATAACATATGAGGAAGTACAAAGATAAAATCAAATACTAAAAAAAGACTCAATTTTAAAAAATGAAAAAAGAGAAGAAAAGAACAAAAAGCAGATGAGATAAATGAAAAATGAATAGCCAGATAGTAGACTAGAAATAAACTCAACCACAACAATAATTGTATTAAATATAAATGGACTAAACATTCTAATTAAAAGGCAGAGATTTTCAGAGTGAGGTTAAAAAAAAAACCAATAAGATCCAACTATATGCTTTTTACAAGTGATGTGCTTTGACTAGAAAGAAGAAGATGTCCTAAGCCTAGTAGTTTCTGGGAGATTATTGGGAATGCAGGAAACCATCTAAACACAGCCACCCCATGATAATCCCAGCATTCATGGGTCCCAGAAGATCTAAATCAGATGATGAAGTCAGAACACAAAGACCTAATAAAGAGACATGGTAGGTGAAGGCACGGCTTTTAAGACCAGCCAATTCTCTGAAAAATTCCACCAAGTGTTGAGGTGGTGAGGATATAGGTCAGAGTGAACTGGGCCAAGCCCTGGGGGAAAAAAGCAACGGGGCCTGGCTGGATTCATGATAGTTCCCAAATCCAGAAAGATACTTTCCAGAAAGATGAGGCGAGGTAACTGGGCAGACGATAGAGCGGGGATCTGAAAAGAGTCCCTGGCGTAGGATCACGCGCGACGGTGGAGTAAGCAGGGCTTTGGCGTAGATCCTGCCTGGCACCCAACATACACCCTAGTCTATCCAATTCTGAGTATGGCTGGAAACCCAAGTTTTTATTTATTCAGTTCCTACACTAATTCACAATGAATTTGGGGCAATGTATAAAAATATAGTCAACACTAAAGAAGAAAATATGTTCTTGAGGAAATCAGGCAGAGGGAGGAGAGGAAAGCAAAATTGTAAAGCCTGGAGTCTGCATGCTGAACAGACTCACAGAATTTTTAGAAGTGAGCCAAAAAAAATTGCTTCTGAGACTCCACAGAAGCAAGACAAACAAAGAAACACAGCAAGGCCCCGCTGGGGGGCAGGTTGGGGATACAGCTGGATGAGCTCACGAGTCAAATAAGATGCAGACTGGAGATGGGGGTCCCTCTGCTAATGCATCTGTAAGGAGCTTCCCCCAGATGGGATCAGAAAAAAACACCAGGGACTGATATTTTGCAAACTGTAGTTATTCCTTTAAGAAGTCATTATGGAGCACGTCCCAGGGGCCAGGCACGGAGCTGAACATAAGAGGAATTACGTGAGTAAGACAAGAGATCTCTGCCCTGTGGACACTAGAGTCTGGCAGGGAGGCATGTATTTATTTATTCTTACTGGGCATCTAGCTACTGTCCTAGATGCTGTGTTATTGCAGGGAACAAATAATCAGAAAAATAAATGTGACAAGTATCATGAGGGGACAGTGCAGAAAATGCAGGGGACTATGACATCAAATCAGGGATCTAGCCAAGCCTTGAGGGAGAAGATTGCAGAGAGAGGATTAACCAGGTGGCGGATAAGGGAGTGTGCTGGACAGGGACAAGCGCACACCGTGAAGGACGTGAGACAGGAAGCGGCACCGCATGTCTGCGGCCAGACAGGGCCAGCGGGGCCAGGGCACAGGGTGTGGGGGCGACGCAAGGAGGGTGGAAAGGAGGACAGGGGACTGACTGGGCAGGGTGCTACTGCTCCCCTCATGGATTCCAGACTTGATTCTAAAAGCCAAGGGAAGCTGTTGAAGGATTTTAAGCTGGGGGACGGTGATATGATCAGATTTGTATTTCTGTAAGACCATTCTGGCCACTACATTGGGAATGGCTTGGAGGTAAGCCGAGTGGACGCAAGGAGAACAAATAGAAGGTTCTTTCAGGAATGCAAGAGAGAGACAGAGAGAAGGCAGCCTGAACCAGGGACGAAGGGCTGAAGATGTAGATAGGATTTCAAGAAGCAAAACAACAGGCTTCAACTCTGCATTTCTGAGCCTTTCCTAACGAACACTCAGACATCTTCACAGTGAGCCAGGTGGTTTTTCCATCACCAAGAGGCTCCCTGCGGTGGTGGAAGCAGGTGAGTGCAGTGGACAAGAGCATCAGCTCCTGGTCCAGTTATGCAACCTCTGGCTGGTCCTCAGCCCTCCACCGTGGGCTTTGGAAGATTACCTATGCTCACATGACGCCTTCCCGCTCTCTGGACACCGCAAGCAAGTGTCCGGCTTTGCCCTTGCACTTCCCGTCTCTCTGCTCCTCCCCAGCCACCCACATCTCACACCCTCACCTCCTCCGATGTCCGCCTCCCGCCTGCCCTGATGATGCCGTGTACAAATGCAAACTACACCTGTCCACTCCCCCAGGACGCCCTCTCCCCCACCCCGATTGATTTTTCTGCAGCACTCGGCACATTCTATGAAATCTACTCGTCTATGTATCCTCCACGAAAATAAAAGCTCCACGAAAGCAGAAATTTGTAGCTTTGTTCTCCTCTCTATCTACAGCACATGATACATAGTAGACGTTCAAACATAGTTCTTGAATGAATGAACAAATCATGTCTGAAAATCATGTCGCCTGTATCGATTGCTCAAGGAGTGAAAGCTCTCAGTCTTTTGACAACGCCAGTGGTACTAATTTTAAAATTTCTAATATAAGTCCCTTCTTCTGACGCCAGCCACAATTCCAATTTTACGTTCGGAATGATTTCTTTCATCCCAATGACTACTTGTTTCAGCATTTGTGAGAACGAATCTTTTCTTGGTGGCCTCAGCTTGTTCATCAAAACCATGATTTAACTTTTTTCAGCAAAAAAAGAGCAGAACCCCACATCATGCTAGGTTTACAGAAGGACCGCAGGCCAAGGCTTGGACTTCATCCCTTAGGATGAAACCCTGCAGAGGTCCCCACTGTCTGTCAAACTTCCCCAAAGCCCACTTTCCCGCCATCGGGTTTATCTGAGGGTTGGACGCACAGAGCCGCGTGCTTGCTGCCCGCCAGCGCATTCTGTATTTGTGTACGTCGCCATTACGTGTGGGGAGCTGGGACTGGAAAGAAGGTGAATAGGACATCGCGATCTGAGTCGCGTTTTCCCGCAGTGCAATCGCAACACCGTGCGTTCTGTTCTTACTGCATCGATTGGCAATTTTCATTTTCTAATTTCAAGACAAACCTCTTGCTGCAGTCAAAGTGGTCAGCTCCTGGATGTAACTTCACAGCTCATTTTATCTTCATAGCTTAAAGACGTTCTGTTGCCTTCAGTCTTAAGCGGTAATTCCACTTTTCCAATTAGACTGCAGGAACAAGCCAGATAAATGGACTCTTATCCCCCGAGCCATAATCTCAGCCCAGCCGTCAAGGCTGGGACGGTGAGGACACCCCAGAAGCTCTTCCCCGCCATTCTGCTCAGAGTCAAAGCCCTCCCCCTGGGACCTCTTCCGAAGGAGCCACCCTTTGAGGGGCACTTGCATTTTGGGAAGTTGACTCAGGTGAGCTGAACTGACTTTGAAAAGTTCTAACATCCACCGTAGTGAAGGCGTAGAGACCAAGGAGGCCTGGGCTTGTTTTTAGCATCATCCTAAAGGTAGTCTCTCTCCTTCCTCATGCCCTCATCAACACACACACACACACACACACACACACACACACACACACACACACACTCTTCATCAAAGCCAACTGCAAACACAGCCAGCTATTCTGTAGCAGAAAGAACGACAGATTTGCATCAGCAGACAGGAGTTTGAGCCCTGCTTCCACTGTGAAACCTTGAGCAAGTCATTGCTTCCTTTTGTGTGTTTCTTTTCTGTATCTGTGAAATGGGCAGACATTTTTTAAAAACTTATCTAGTGCATAGCGCCACTGGGAGAGCATATGAACACATTCTACGGACGTGAACACAGGGTCAGGGGCCTCGTGTGGGTGGCGGTGCATGGCAGGCGCGTGTCCTTGAGAATCCGATAAACTCATTGACACAGAGTGCTGCTTTACTCCGTATCAATGACAACGTTTCATTTCTCCAGCCCCACTGAGGCCCAGTTTCTTCAGCAATAAGATGGAGAAAATAAGCCTTGTTCTCAGAATCCAGCAGTCCACCATGAAGATTAAGTGACACCTTGCATGTGAAAAAATTATAAAAATAAATGCCATGTGAATATATTATTATTGCTGTCAATACTGTTATTTAATTGCATAATTCAAACATGTATTTCGTGCATTCTACAACGACCATATGCCAAATATGTCTGGATTGAGGACCAAAGTAAGGACCAAGACAGATTCTCCCCCAGGAAGCAGCAAGAGAAAAACACAGTTGAATCCAGGGACAGACCGCAGGAGAGGGAGACTCTGTCCCCTCTGCCCCTTGGCTTCGGGCTGATTTCTTTCCTCTGAGTCCCTCTGGCCCGTTTATTCATGGGCGAGACTGTGACATCACATCACTCTCCTTTATATATTAATATAACCACAAATTATTTTCTTCGAGGTCTTAAGTCAGATTTCCCTCCCTCTGCGTTTTACGGATCTAGTCTGCTAATTCTGTTTCCTGAGTGACATCTGTGTGATTGCCCAGAGCCCACTTCCCCTCACCCCGTGATGGCAAATGTGAATTTTTCACACAAAAGGGAGAGGACAAAAGTTAACTGAGGGGCTATCTTGGACAAAGTTGCTTCTCTGAGTTTCTGCCCCAAGGAGTCCCTGACAGACCCTCAGACCCTCCGACACGATGCCGTGGAAAAGAAGGGGCTTTAGGGTTGGGCCCCTGGGTATGAATCCTGGCTCTGCCCTTCACAGACTGTGTAAACGGGGGCCAGTTATTTCACCTCCTGAATGTCGGTTTTCTCATCTCTAAAATGGCAACAGCACCAGCCTCAAAAGGTCCTAGCAAGGAACCAACAAAATAATGGATGTGAGTGAAATAAATTTCCTTCTGGCCCCTCTTCTTTGAGGTGTGGGAGGACAATTCTGGTGTAGGAGAGGTTGGAGGTGAAAGGAGGGACAGGCCTATGCAGGAGAGATGGAAGCTGCTGAAAAGAACTTCAAGCCCCACCAAAGGCAGCATTTGGTAGCAGGGACTCAGAGGCAGAGGCCCAAAGGCCTGTGGGTGGGTGAGAAAGTGTCAGAAACCCCGACCTTTGACCCTGCATTACTTCCTTCAGCCAAATCCCACGCTCTCTCTTGGCCTCAGTTTACCTGACCCTGAAAAAGGTATGATGACCCCTGTTTCGCATCTGCCGTGATGACAAAATCTAAAGAGACGATGCTGTTCCCATTCGAATGTTCAGAGCCCCCAGGGCGGACCTGGTCCCCGGAAGAGGGCGGAAGTCTACGAGACACTTTTTTTTGTCTTGTCATTTGAATGATCATACAAAATATTACCATTTGGAGAGCCACAGTCTCTTTTACTGTAATAATGCACAATTCTAAAACATTTTCAAAGAGTAAGACTATCATTTCTTACAATTTTTTATTTATTTGGGGAAATCCCAAATTTTTTTAATGCAACCCAGAAGATCTCTGTTGCATTCAAGTTGAGGAGACACCAAGGGACGATGCAGAGGCTGGAGCCGCCGGGCGGTCAACCCCAGTGGGTCTCTTCCCCCAGCACCTGCGCCCCCATGGCCCCGTTCCCCAGGTGGAGGCCACCAGGGCGGCGGCTGCAGGGCCACTCGGCCAGGGGCTCGGTTGATCTCACTGCTCAGCATCTCAGCTGGTCTCCCTTGACTGTGCCCCCAGGAAAGCAAACCCTTTCCAAAGGAACTTTCTGCAGAGAAGACTCTTTTTAAAAGGGTCAGGGCCTCACTCCCCTTCACAGTTGAATAATACTTCGTTGTTGGCATAAGTCACATTTTATTTCACCGGTTGGCGGATAGTTGGGTTTTTTCCACCTCTTCGCTATCGTGAATGGTACCGAAATGAGCATTTTGTGTACAGGTTTTTGAACGCCTGATTTCCATTCTTTGAGGGAATAGCTGGGAATGAAATTGCTGTGTCATATGGTAACTCTACATTTAACTTATTGAAGAACCAACCACCTTTTCTACAGTGGTTGTAAACTTTTTAAAATTGATACCTAATAATTGTATGTATGTATTTGGGGGGTACATGTGATATTTTAGTAAATGCATACAACGGGTAATGCTCAAACCCGGGCAGTTGTGATGTCAGCACCCCAAACATTCACCCCTTCTTTATGACGGAACATTCCAGTTCCTCTCCTCCAGCTATTTTGAACTATACGACAAATTACTGTTAAAGTACCGTCGCCCTGCTGTGCTGTCAAACACTAGGTCTTAGTCCTTCTCTCTGACTGCACGTTTGTACCCATTAACCAGCCTCTCTTCATCCCCCTGCCCCTGCCCTTCACAGGCTTGGTAACTGCCAGCTTTCCCTTCCATGAGATCCGCTTTCTGAGCTCCCACGTGTGAGTGAGAACATGTGGCATTTGTCTCTCTGTGCCTGGCTTATTTCACTTAACATCGTGACCTCCAGTTCCATCCGTGCTGATGTAAATGACAGGATTTCATTCTTTTTGTAGCTGAGTAGTATTCCACTGTGCATGTGATGGACATGGGTGGATTCCACGTCTTGCCTGCTGTGAACAGTGCTGCAATGAACCTGCTTTTTAAATGGCACTTACTGTAGGATGTAACCCTGCAGGTAAGTGACTGTTACTTATCTTGCATCACTGGAATTTCAGCTTCACTGGGGAGGGGCCCCTGGAGTCTCACTTCTCTCTCTCTGGCACCTAACACAGTGATAACTCCAGGATGGTGCCCCATAAATGTTCATGGGAGGAAGAGAGGAAAGGAGAAAGGGAGAGATGGAGAGAGGGAGGAAGGGAGGAAAGAAAAGAGAGATGGAGGAAGAAAGGGAGGGAAATTATTTGCAAAAATAGCCTCCATTATTCCCCTCCCTACACCCACTCCTCTTGGCAGCTAACTTTGCAACTCCTCCCAGGAGGTGGATCCGTCACCCACCACGTGAACCTGGGCTGGCCTGGGGATTTGGCTTGATCATCGGATGGAGCCGGAGATGACAGGGTGCCCACTGTAGGCTTCAAGAGGCCCATGTGCCTCTGTCCATCCTCTCTGCTGCTGAACGGACAAGCCAGGGCTGGCCTGGTAGATGACGGAGGCATCGTCCCAGCCGGAGGGCAGGCGTGAGTGAGGCTGTCCTAGAGAGCCAGCCCCCGGGGACCACCAGCTGACTTCAGACCAGCAAAGGCTCCCAGGCCATGAGGTCAGTGAAGACTGCTCCAGGCCTGCAGAGCCACCAGCTGACCCACGGACGCATGAACCCTAATAAATGAGTATTGCTTTAAGCCACTACATTTTGGGCTGGTCTGTTACAAAATAGATAATGTTTTTGAAAAAAACCTTTGTTCATGTATCCTCTCACTGTTAAGGCCTCTTCCCAATCCTGTCTCCTCTGAACCTGTTCATTGGTCGACATCCGATTCAGTCATCCTCCTTCGGGCAGCCCTCCCTGCTTTCACCAGCCCACACGACACTTTCCTAAACTCCTATAGCACTCAGTGGTGTGGTGTCCCGCTCAAAACTCATTCCTAAGCTGTCTTGGTTTGTATGTTAAGGTAATGGGTGATCAACTAGTTTCAAATTCCAGAAGTGTCAGGAATTGACTTCTCCCTCATTTGAACAGTTTGATGTCCTGCACACTGGGTTTAAATCTGGCCTTTTCTCCCTTCACTTTAAAGAAGTCGTTCATCTGTAGTCAGATGCAAAGAACTCTGGACTCGAAAGCAGAATCCTGGTTCTGCTCCTTCGTACCTGGGTGATGTCCAAGCAATCACGTAATAACTTGTCCCTGGTTTCCCATCTGCAAAATGGACACAATGATTCTCCCAAGGGGGTCCTACAGTTTAGGGGAGTTTGTGTATTAATATCCAGTAAGAGTGAAGCTCTAAGCTGACGTCAGAATTTCTTCTCAGCCTCCCGTGGCCTCCCTTGCCATCTCAACCCATTGTCTTGTAAGGGAAACGCAGGACCGCAGCATCTCACCCAGGCTCTCCAGTTATCCTGGGGGCCGAGGCAAGTGCCATGGCCTTGGGAGAGGAGAGAGCGAACAGACACTGCAGGATTGAAGTCTCTCAAGCCTCTGCCCTGTCAGCTGGCCAACTGACGTACAACAGGCCCTTAGCCACCTGCAGCTTCGGTGAGTGCAGAGGTGCCCGCCCCTCGCCCTGACATGCTGATTCACGTAATTCGGGATGGGCCCCAGGCATGGACACTGTTAAAAGCTCCTTCAGTGATTCCGATGTGCAGCCAGAGTGGAGAAGCACTGCTTCAGAGCAAGCATTGCTCACTGATGAAGTCATCAGTTTGTCAAATGTTTATTGAGCACCTACTATAGGCCCAGCCAAGGGTGGGTGCAGGAATCACCAGCATCCACAAAGTGATGAGTCTGTGATGGGAACTATTCATGGAAGGGGGCAGGGAGGGACAGAGGGATGACTCACCCTGCACTTCTTCTATCTCCTGACACCTGTTGCACCTGTCCTCTCATCTCCCATGTTCCACCCAGGAGTCTCAGGGAACAGGGGTTTGCAAGGTATTAAACATGACTAGCTGTCCCTCTTCAACAGCGCAGACACAACAGAGAAAATGGGGCTGTTCCAAGCATAGCACATAAGCCCGCTGGGCAAAGGAAACCAAAACCGTGGGGCTGAAACTGGGTCACCCCCCAAAAGACAGTTACCTCTCTTGCCCCAAATACAACCCAAACACATTGCAAATAGAAGCCACTAGGATCAAAGAGGTCAAGTGCCTTGCTGGTAAGTGGTAGCGTGACGTCTCCTAATGCCAAACTGATATCCTTCCCAGGGCACCTGGTGCTGGAACAGGCCCTGTGCCCTCCCTCTCCTGTTACAATAACGGTGACTGCCACTGTGAGCACCTTCTCTGTGCTAGGCTCTGAGCTGAGAGCTCTGTGTGCCCCGTGCCATTTCAGTCTTACCTAGAGGCAGTCCTCCGGACCTTATTACCCCTTTAGGGTTAAGGAAATAAGGCTCAAATAAAACTCGCCTCGGAAGGGCGGAATCCAGGTGAGAAGTGGGTCGCCCTGGGACCAGGGCGAATGTGCTTCCCTTTGCAACAAGTGACCTGGTTGTCTAGAATTTTCATTGCATGACTGTTCCCCTCTTCTGAGAGGGTCTGCGTCTTATTTACCTTCGAGTTCCTGGCTCTTTGCACCCTGTGGTCACATATAGGCACTCGCTAAGTATTGGCTGAATGTAACTAGCGCTCACTACTATTGATAAATATATATTGATCAGGTGTTTATTTAATGCCTGTCTGTGTCATCAGCCTGTAAAACCTAAAGGGCAGGGACCAGCTCTGTCTTCTGCACCTGTGTCCCCAGCGTCTATCCACCAGGCCCCCAGCGAACAGCTGTGAATGGACAGACACAGGGCTCCGTGGAGGTTCAGGGTACAAGGCCAGAGCACAGGCAGTACCTGCTGTCTCACTCAATGGCAGCTTCAGATCACCATAGAAATCGGAGATCCCCAAGGAAGCTGCACCAGGGGACAAGCAGAGACCCCCAAGAGGCAGTAGTCAGGTGAGGAAAAAGGATAAGAGGCAGGAGCGGCTTCCCTGGTTCCACTTTTAGACGGGGCTTCTTGGAAGCTCTGCCACACCTTTCCACAGCACGCCTCGGCCAGGGTCAGCCGGAAACCAGGTGTGAGGATCACAACTCAAGATACAGGCAGCCACATACGGGGCTCGTGGTCCAAGCTGCTCGTCCCACACCCCAGCAAGCAAAGGGCCAGCAAAGCGCCCCCCAGCCACGTGATCCGGACGCACCGTGTTTGTGCTACACGTTCTTTGCCCTTTATCAACCCAGCTTCAAGGTTAGACTCAAATCCATCAGGACAGACAGTGGCACTAAACGATGGGTACTCTCTCACTGTCCTTTTCACCGAGATCACAGGTGCATGACCCTTCCCCCTACACAAAAAGCTGTTGCCATAGGAACCACAGAGGATGCTGCCAACTTGACAACAAGTGACATTCAAACCAAGAGGGACCCTGACCTGACCTCCCACCCGCCACCCCACACACTCCCCTTAAGTGCCAGGGCAGAAGGCACGAAAGACAGCGTCCCTTCCTTTACCTAACGCACTTGCCTGTGTATATGCATTAAATGAGGATGACAAAGACCTAACTTTCATTGTCATTTCCACGAGAGGTGGAGAACAGGATTGGAGAGGACGGGGCGGTTGTCACCGCTTTCTGCCTCCTCGGATCTCCACCAGCCTGTGAGCAAACACAATCATCTGTGTCATTAGCACTGGGCGGGCAAAGGGACGGCTCCCTCGAAAGGAGGCAGTCCCCAATCGATAAAGCGAAAATAAAACAGTTATTCCTCGGAAGATGCGTCCAGAGATTTTCCTTCCGTTGCCCAGTCCCACTTCAGGGGGGTTTTGCCCTAGAAACTTACATGGCGTAATTCAGAGACCCTTGAGCCAAGAATGATTTGCACTTGGGTCAAAAAGAAACCCAAAGAGGCAGGAGGTTCTATGACACCTGAGTATGACAGGAAATTTGCCTTTCTGTGTCCATCAATAAGGTGTGGTTGGGACACAGCCCACCTGCTCACTCCTGTGTCATCCGTGACTGCTGTGGCAACAGGGACCATGTAGCTGCCAAAGCAGGGCCACGTGCCCACCAGGCCACCAGGAGCAGTGCCTAGGACCTCAGTCGCTTTTAGGGAGTCGCAAGAATGTTTTAACTCCAATTTATCTTAAAATCAGAAGACAAGCATAAATATAATAATAACAAATCCAGCCTGGGCTATCTTTGCCTTTATCGTAAAATGCGATTTTTAGTATTTTCTTACACAGGAAGTGACACAAGAAGGTACAAGTGCCTGTGGCCTATGAAAGTGAAGATGGGGCCCTGCTCCAAAAAGCCTGGCGTTTACCCTCCCGCTCTTTCCAGCAGCGAGGACTAGCAGATCGAGTCCTCAGCTGGGACCCAGGAAACCAGAGCACGCGTCCATTACTGACGCAGCCGGGGACCTTGAATGACTCACTTGCCCTCCCTGACTTCAGGGATCTGATCCCTGCTCCACCAGCTTGCTGGCTGCGTGACTCTGGATGTGCCACTTGACCTCCCTGAGCATTCTGGAAGGTAGGTGGTGACAGCCCCACTTGGCCGGGCTGGTGTAAGGCCAAGTGAGGATGGCCTTCAGCCCAGGGACTTGGCACTTACAAAGCAGTTCATTCACAGCGGCGAGAGGCAGGACCAGCCGCTGCTATGTGGGGGTCCTAGTGCCCCACACCTCGCGTCCATTTGGAAAGCCTGTCATGCAAAGGGATCGGGCCCCCGGATGTCTGTGCATGCAAAGAAAGGCCCCAGAAGTCCCACAGCAGATCCACAGGTTCAAGGGGACGCCGGCGGGGTGAGGGGAACCTCAGGGCCTCACCCTGCACCCTCGCCCACCCCGTGGCGCAGCTGCCTCTGACGCCAGTGGGTCTCTCTGCATCTGGAAACCGCTGCCTCCTAATCTCTACATAACCTTTGCAACGTGCCTGCATATTTCACCCTTCCAGGCGAGCACTCCCATTTTTTTTGTCATTCCAATTTCATTTCCTGGGCTGTGTGGACTGCGGGCTCAGCAGTCACTCGGTCTGAAGTGACTCCTGGGACCTCCTCACTGTTCTATATGCAAATGGCCTTGCACCTGGGCAGCAGAGCGGGCTCGCAGACAGTTTAGTTATGCAAATCTGATTGATCGAGAGCATATTGCAGGAGCGCGCAGGCCTGGGACACTGGCAGCTATATTTCACTGGCTAAATTCCCGAAGAAGGGGGAAAAATTAAATGCCAGGCATTTTGACGCATACTCCCTTTCAACCCCTGTAGTGCAATAGTGTTTATTTCTGAATGTGTTCAACACTCAGGTTAGACGTCGCTAATGCAATTTTGCGTGCGGGGTGTGTTACTGCTGAATTAACAGAAGGCTTGTTTTCGGTGTAAAAAGCCCGTTGCTGTGATGTCACAAGCACAATAGGTCTGTCAGTTGATTTGAAATAATTCCCCAGGCAAATGCAGTAAAGGCAGTGTTAAAAAATAATTAGGTCCTTCGGCCTCAAAATGCTCACCCAAGTGGAGGGAGTAACGTAAGTTACTCCGACTTTATTCTCTCCTGCAACAAAAGGTAAAATAAACCGCAGGGACGCTGATTACATATTGTCATCCTGCGTCGAGAGCGTTTGTCTATTTCCCAAACACAGGGTTTGAAGAGGGGAGATGGAGTAGCAGCAACAGCCACCACCTCGGAGGAAATAAATTTTAAAAAAAGAAAAACCCGAATCTACTCGCATCTGCGTAAAATAATAAATCCTGCATCAGACACGTTGCATTCATGCATGTTGAAGTCTGCAACTCTAGAGGCTTGGGAAGCCTGGCTTATCTTGCTACCCTGCATTCTCCTTATTGATTTATAATCACTGATAAATGAGATACACCTACAGAGCAGACGACGTCCGCAGAAGAAATAAAGAAAGATATTTTTTTTTGCCACCGTCTTTCTCTGCTACCCCACTACCCATGGATCAAAATTTAAAATAAATCAACGTTATGTCGGGGAAGAGAGCGGTGCTGGGAGGGTGGTAGGCAGAGAGAAAGAGTAAATATTGCCTGGTGCCTCCACTATTATGAATGGGGCGACACAAAGCAGGTCTTGAAAACCGCAGAGCCCTGAGAGAAAAGACAGCAGGCCGGGCTCCTTGGCTCGGGAGCTACGGCGACGGGGCAGAACAACATGACAGCCAAAGTTAGCAAATGCCCGCGGTCATTCACTCGCCCGTCGATGCCGATTACATCACCCTCGAATGTGGCCTTGGACGGTATTGATGCAGCTGTCTGCCTCGAGTGTCTGGAAGTACCCGTGCGGACACCTCCGATGCTCACGGACGTTCATGCATGAAACGCCTGCCTTCAGCTGCAAAGAAAAGGAAGGAGTCAGGGTTACAGGAGCACCTACGGGCAGGTTTTGCCGTGAGTGCCACAGCACAGATCCTTTGTTTTCCCCTAACTCCTCCTTTCTCACTGCCTAGCGCACACACACACGTTCATACGTGTGTGTACACATGCACACATACAGCCCTGCGTGTTCACATGTGCACACACCATACACACGCACGCAAGCATGTATACACCCTTGCAACTGCGTGTACACAGACATGCGCAGGTAACACGGGCGCGCACACCGACCCACCCGCCTTCCTTCGCCACGGCCAGCTGACAGGCAAAGCCCAGCCAGAGGGTCAAAAACGAAGATCCCAGGGTCAAGTTTAATCTCCCCCCGCGATGGCCCGGCGCACCCCTCCCACTGCTGACTCACAAAGGGGCCTCCGCGCTTTGACTGACAGAATTCTTAATTGTATCCACTCATTCATGACAATTTGATTAAAATATTACGCCGAAGTCTCACCCCTGTTTGCTTCGATCCTCCAAATCTAATTTTGAATTTTCAGAAAGGAGATTACCTCCACAAGCATGACTGGGATGCTATTAACTTCTACTTAATCTTTATTACTGATGTGAATTTAACATATGTACGGCTTCGCTCCGCTCCTGGTGTTTTCCTCCCGAAAGTAACGTCCAGGCGATACGCAGCGGCGGGCATTCATCTTCGCTTTGCTGTCCTGTCGGAGCCCGGCTCCCGCTCGCCTGTGAAGAGGCGGCGTCGGCTCCGACTCGGGCCCTGACAGGATGCGGGGCCGTCACCATCCTCCCCTGCACACCTGCCAGGGACGGAAGTCCAGGCCGCCGAGGCCACGCCGTGGGACCAAGGCCGTGCAAAGCCAGCGTGAGGCTGGCTGCCTCCTCTCTGCACCTTCCAGTCAGCCCGAGACCCGGCCCCCCGCCGCCCACTTCCCCCTCCAGCCCCTTGCTTCAGTGCCAAATGAAAATAAATGAACAAATCAGCAAAATAAGAATAAAAGCATGGACATGGAGGCTTTGTGCTTTAAAGAGTTTCTCTTCCATGTTTTTAGGGTTATCTTTTTTCTTGTTTTTGTTTGTTCGTTTGTTTGTTTTCAGTCCTCATCACACATGGGTCTGTGAGAGTATATAATCACAGGTCGGACAAGCACGGAAAAGTCTGGAATCATGGTCTCCAAGGCATGAACAGCAACTGGTTCACACTGGTTGGGGAGTGGGGGTCAAAGGTCACAGAGGGTGAAGGAAGTTCCTTCTACAGGGTTTCTTACTATCTGTTATGGGTTGAATTGTGTCCCCCAAAAAGTCATGTTGAAGCCCCCGTACCTCAGAATGTGGCCTCTTGTGGAAATGGGGTCTTCACAGAGGTAATTAATTTAAAATGAGCCCTTAGGGTGAGCCCTAATCCAATGTGACCGGTGTCCTTACAAAAAGGGGACATTTGGACACAGACCCAGGGAGAACCCATGTGACCATCAGAGCTCTGTGTCACAAGCTGAGAACTGCCTGGAACAGATCCCTCTCCAGCACCTTCCGAGGAAGCGTGGCCCTGCTGACATCTCGAACTTGGGCTTCCGGGCTCCAGGACTGCAGGGAACACATCTCTGCTGTCGCTGCCGCTCACTCGGTCTGTGCCGCTTTGTAGCGACAGCCCTGGCACACTCACGCACGTCCCAGCCCTATGTTGTCTGAATCTACCATAATAGTATATATACCTGTTGAAATCTTCTAAAAATACATGCACATTTTTTGATTCCCATCAATTTCGACCCTGGCTTAGTCTGTGCTGCGTCCCAGTCGGGGGTAGGGAGGGGACAGCCGGGAGCACAGGGTTTGTACTTAGGGGCTGAACTCACATTTCTGACCTGCGTCTACCCAGGTGGGGTGACACAAGGGCAGTAAGTTACCTTTCCTTGGACTCTGTTCTCTCCTGCAAAGAAGGCTCCACACCTTGCCCTGCCCTCCTCAGGCGGCCGCTGCAGGGGTCAGGAAATGCCACCTTGGGCCCTCTGCACATTCACAGAATTAACGTTTCCTCCCGATTCCACAAAACTTCACTGAGCACCTGCTGGACACCAGGCTCTGCAGGCACGGGGTCTCAGGGAAGCCCTACACGTCCCTCTGTCCCTGAGTCACTCACAGCTTGGGGGTCAAACAGGACCACAAACCCACCAGAATGCAAACGAGCCCCCAGAGCTCAGAGGGGTGTCTGCACAGGGCTGGGTGGGGGCTCCAAGGGGCTCCAAGGAGAGGAAGGGTCACTTGTACCAGGAGAGCCAAGTGTGGCTTCAAGGAGAAGACGGGTTGTGGACGGACAGCAGAGCTATGTCCAGCCGAGGTGAAGGTGGAGAGGGGAAGACAGGGGAGGGAGGGCAGTGCCCAGAATAGCCAGTGAATCTCAGCAGAGAAGCAAGTGGTCAAGGGACTGAGACACAGCACCCCAGAAGGCAGGGGCTTGCCACACTGTCACTGTCGGATCCTCGGTGCCAAGAACAGCGCCTGGCACATGGTTCGTTTCACTGAACATCTGCTGGATGAAAGACTCTTTAGAAAAATACAGGCAGGTGTAGAGAAACCACGAGGGAGCAAGTTCCTAAAGGAATGTGGAGACAGCAGCCAGAGAGGCCACCTGTCCCAAGCTGTGGCCTCCACACCCCACAAGGAGGGAGCCCTCCCTCCCTCCTGCCTCCTCCAGGGCTCCCACTGACCAACCCCAACCAAAACCAGAGGGCCGGGGAAGCCCCTTGATGAAGTTCACAATGAAGTTCAGGCAGGTTGGCTCCTGGGCCACTGGGTAGGGGGAAGGGGAGACAGGGAAGACATCTGAGGGTACACTTTAGGATGAAATGGTCCATCTGTCCATTTAGAAATGTCACTCTGGCACTTGGTCAGGAACAGATCATTCCGTTACAGGATGCTGAGGAGAGGCGATTTGCATCCGACTACTGTGGCTTCTGAGTTTCTGGCACATGCAGATATACCCTCTACATATTTGTGGATTAAAAAGTACTTCTCCACTCCTATGAGCACAGTAGGAGTGAGTCTGTGGCACTCCTGACCACACCATGGATCCTATCATTTAACAGGGCACCGACTGTCCCCCAACCCTCAGATGCACCGTGGCAGGTCTGTCCCTCAAGCTCACGCTCCTGCCTTCACAGGTGAGCACCTGGCTCTCGTTAGAGTGACAACTACGTTTCCCAGCCTCTGTTGTAGCTCGGTGTGGCCACGTGACTGAGAAATGGCACTGATGCTTGCAGCCTGCAGGTCCTGCCTTTAGGAAGAAGAGAGTTCATCCATTCCCCTTTCGTACCGACTAGCACGTAGCCATGGAGTGACCAGGAGAGGGAGGACAAGCAGCAGAACACAAGGAGCCTGGGTCCCTGACACGAGAGCCCGGCTGGGTCCATTGCTGGTGGCTGATAGTTGGGCAAACCTCCCCTCACCTCAAGTCAGCTCTGGCTCCAGGACCCCTGCCCAAGTTCAGAGCTTGTCAGGGAAGGGGAGATCCAGGGCGCCCACTGTGTAGAAGTTACAACCTCCAGCTCAGGGGAAGGAGGAGAAGAATGGGGAAAATCCACAGGGCAGAAACCCATGGAAGAATCTGCAGGCTCATTGAGGTGCCTAACACAGCACCTGGCTTTTTAGATGGGCACAGGCATAGCAGCACCAACACCTGCCAGCCTTGTGCAGCCCCCATCTGCGACCTCAGGGATCACAGGAGTGGGAGGACAGAGCAGCTGTAGACCTGTAAACCCAGCATCAAACTCACTGTGACTTACTGCAAAACACAGTGAGGTGATGGGGTGTCCTCTTCCAACACGAGGCATAAATGCTTGGTAGCGTCTATCTGGGCTGCTTTCAGAACCCCTTCTGTCTCCCTGTTGCTCTGTTGGGGTATAAACAGGCCACGGAGACAGATAGATTAGAGGTCTTTGAGCTGCCGGCAGCTGATGAAGTGAAATACTCAGGATCTGGGGAGTCAGAAGGACCACACACCAGCTCGACGACTTTCGGCAAGAGATTTCACTTTCTGAGCCTCAGTGTTTTCACCTGGGAAGTGGAAATAAAACCTCTCGTCTTGTCGGGTTGCTATGAGGATTAGCAGTGGCTGAGGGTGCTGACCCTGAGTAAGAAATGAATACATTACAGCTGTCACCAGTGTATTATTATCACTGTCTTGTAGGCTCCCAAAGAAACAGTGGCATTTCATGTGTTTGCTCTGATGGAATTAAGTATCTTTGGACACATTCGCCCTTACGTTTTTGAATGTTTTACTTGTTCTGACCTGTCTGCCTCAGAAGTTCCCTTTGTGCGTCCTTCCCCTAATCCATCGTCATCCCCATCCGAAGGCTCACACTTGTGTAGCATGTGACAGTTCACACAGACAGTCTTCACCTGCACTTGTCTTACCTGATTCTCCCTCAAAACCCTCGGGAGTTGGCAGGGAGAGTGTTCTTAGCCCCATTTTGCAGATGAGAAAACCGAGGAGCAAAAGAGAGAGAAACAAACATGGCCAAGGTCGCACAGCACACGTGGCCAGGATTTGAACATAGATGTTATGACTCCCAGCTGAAGCACTGGATGAGTTTGCATCAGAAGACACGAATTCTAAATTTAACGAAAAGCACGAATCGTGGGCTGAGTCATTAGAACTTTCAGCGCAACACGAAATGTCAAATTGCATGGTGGAGACTTAAACCGACCTAAATTATTTCAACAGGTGTAGGCACATAAGAAAGACATCCTCTTTTTCCTATAGCATTTTTTTATTAATAGCTTTATTGAGTTATGATTTACATACCATAAAATTCACCTGTTTTAAGCATGCAATTCAACGATTTTCAGTATATTTGCAGAGTTGTGCAACTGTCACCCGCATCTAATTGTAGAATGTTTCAAGACAATCAATGTTGGTGGGATGTGTCAAGATTGGTTGAAAATGCCCTTTTGGAAGGGAGTTTGGCAACATATATCAAAGTTTAATGCTACTCCCGGGGAAATGAAAACTTTGCAAAATGAAAAGTTCTGCTGAAATAAAGTTATATGCACTAGGTTGTTCATTTTAGAATTTATTATCACCAAAAATGGAAAAGATTCTCAATCCAAATGCAGAACTATTTGCCTAAATGATGTCACTTTCTCCTCCCAGAATATCCTATCACTAATAGTAATAGTTATCATATACCCCAGGTCTATGTTATGATTTCTAGAATGCAAGGTTGGGAATAAAGCTTTAGGATCCAACGTTCAATGGAAAGGGGAATACAAGATTCAGCATACCACACTAAGAGATGACGAGCAAAAACAGAAATAGTTGGTAAAGGGTATAGGATTTTGACTGAATATTTTATCCTCGATTTCCACTCATTCATTCAGTAGGCTGTGGTGTAAAGTCTACGGGAGGCTGCACACTGAAGATGGCTACGGTCCCCTAGGGTGCTGGGCCCTGGGGGTCACACTCCAGATGCTTCCCCATCTCCACCCTTCTCTGTCCCTGTATCTTCCCTTCCTGGGTGACTACAATGACTACATCACGTTCCGCAGGACCAAGAGTGCTATGAACAAAAGCTGGCCAGAAAACGAAAGAAAAAAATAATTTAAAAAGTGTCCAAGGCCAGGCGCAGTGGCTCACGCCTGTAATCCTAGCACTCTGGGAGGCCGAGGCGGGTGGATAGCTCAAGGTCAGGAGTTCCAAACCAGCCTGAGCAAGAGCGAGACCCCATCTCTACTAAAAATAGAAACAAATTAATTGGACAACTAAAAATATATAGAAAAAATTAGCCGGGCATGGTGGCACGTGCTTGTAGTCCCAGCCACTTGGGAGGTTGAGGCAGAGGGATTGCTTGAGCCCAGGAGTTTGAGGTTGCTGTGAGCTAGGCTGACGCCATGGCACTCACTCTAGCCCGGGCAACAGAGTGAGACTCTGTCTCAAAAAAAAAAAATAAAAAACAAATAAAAAAAATAAAAAGTGTCCAATGAATGTGAAAAAAAAAAGACTGGGTTCGATACTACAAAAAGAATGGGAACCAGACCCGTGCACACAAGCTCACCCACACACACCTGGCGCTGCTTCCAGACACCGTCCATGCCTAAGCAACAACGCTCCACTCTCAGTGCCAGGTGTGTCCCATGGTTTGTGGGTATTTTCAGCAGGAGCATTTTTTCTTTGCCAGTTCATGAATTCCTTCTATTGTCAATTAAGTGACAAGCCAGTGTAGACTTCAAGCCACTGGGGTCCACCTGCATTGTCCCAGGCCTGGGCGTAGGGAAGGGAGGCATGACCCGCCTTCTGTGTACGGAAGAGAAAACACACAGGATCCCTCAGCACTTTCATCACCGGCCCCCGACAGGCCTGGTGGGCGACAGTCACTGTGGATTCCGCCAAACGCGAGACTCGGCTGTCAGATTCCACGGCAGAGACAAAGACGAGGGAAAGCCCCAGCCACGTTCCCGGAGCAAGCCAGCCGCTGAGAAAGGCCGGCACCCCACCCGCCCAGCCACGTTCCCGGGCACACGCGGCCCCATGCAAGACAATTCCCACGGCGCTGCTTTCTACCCGGTTTTGGAAAAGGAAGATGACAACTTGGAAAAGAAGTCCCCTATGTGTAGAAGGAGGGAGTGTGCCGCGGTGAAGAGGAAACGCTGGCTGCACTTGCGTTTCCCAGGATGCCTTTGACTTTTCAGATATTACGTATTGAGAGCTAGAATGTTCCCCTCCTCCTAATAGGGTTAAAGAGACGTAAGACAGTCTCTTTGCTTCGTTCCCCTCCTCTGTGGAGCCCTGACACTGACTCTCCCTCCCGTCTATTCTCTCCACATGCGTTTCGAGAGCATCTGTTAGGCGCTGCACGTGCCAGGCACGAGGGACACAACGCCACCTAGGACAGCACCCACGGGTGTGGGCGGTGGGCCGAGCAGGCCTTCATGGAAAAGAGGACACCTTGGGCGTGCCGCGAACACCCCATGATGGCAGAGGAGACCGCAGAAGGTGAGAGCGTGCCCTGGCCCTGCTCTCCCCACTGCCCATCCGAGCGTTTCAGCCGGCACCGAGCATCTCCAACTCAGCCTGCCGCTGAGCTGATGCGCAGACTCCCCGCAGGCAGGGACTGGGGCTCCCCTTCTATCCCTGTCCATCTCCCTCGGGCCTCTGTACCGTCTGTCACTTTGTCCCTGCCACCGCAGGCCCCCTGGCCAACCCCTCACTCCCTTCATCTCCCTGCCCCTTGTGAGTTGCTGTGCCTCAGAGGCCAGCCTCGCCTGCTCTGTTGTCATCCTATTCAATACACGCGTCCTGGTGGCCTCCCCGGGTTCCACGGGCCGTCTATCCGATAACGCTTTCCAACTCAAGATCGGAATAGAAACCCTCTTCTGACCTTTAAAATCAGGTGCTGAATGCCTGTTTCCACAGTCCTCCCAGGCACCTTGACACATGTCCCTGCAGCTGAATGCGCCCTTCTCCCCGAGCCTGCTGACTTGTGCCCTTGCCGGCGTGGATGATGCCAGCCACCCAGTTGTCCAAGGTATGGTCTTCTAAGGATGCTCCTTCCACTCCCCACATACCCCACAGTCACAAAGTCCTGCAGGTCCCGTCTCCTTCGTTTCTCTTGGATCCGTCTCACCTGAGACACCGCTTTCTTCCCCTGCGCCACCAAGCTGGACTGGTGTTCCGCGTCTCGGGCATTTCTGTGCTCCTTGACCCGGCTCTGAGCTGGGTGGGGGCGGGGTGGGTCCGTTCAGCAGCCCATCCTGTGCCCTCCGCCCACACCTGGGCAGGGAGGACGCTCAAATCAATGGACACTTGTCAAACGGCGAATGAGAGGGTTACTCTCGGGTCGGTGGGCTTTCCACTCAGTCTGGATGAAAAATCAGAAATGTGTGAGTTGCTAACCGTGGTCTGTTTGCCTCAGTAGTCCCCCATAAAGATTTCTCTTCTACAGGAACGTCTGGCTTTGTTTCCCAGTAAAAAGTTACTCCGAGACTGGGGAATCTGTGTCGAGGGTCAGAGGAGGTGTATGGAAACTCTGTACTTTCTGCTCAATTTGTGAACCAAAAACTGCTCTATCAGATAAGTAAAGTCATTAATTTTTTTAACAGTTACTTTGAGGACAAGAACAATTAACCAGACACTTCAACCATGCCTCCCCTCCTGTGTGCACTCTCTTTCCCTGCAGTGCTCGCATTTGGGGAAGTATCCTGGACATTCCTACAAGGAAGGAAAGTCAGCCTCGTGGATTTGAAACCAGTGTCTTCCTGGCCTCAGTTCTCCATGCAGCAATCAAACCACGACCAGCCCCAGGGGCAGGAATGCAAAGCCCTCAAGCCTCTCCACCCTGACGACCTCAAATACATTGGTGCCTCCCCAGGAAGGAGCAAGGGTGTTGTCCCCACCTCCCCAAACTGCTTTCAGACCTTGAAGGTCTCTCCTCACAGGAAGCTGTCACAGGAGTTAGGACTCAGCCCCTGGCCTCAAAAATTCTTAGACGTGGAACCTGGAATTCCTGGGCACAGGCTGGGAAGCGTCCTCTGTTCTGTGATTGGTCAGCGGTCCTCCTGAGCATCCCCTGTGACCATCACGGTGAGAGATGCTGGCGGCAGGAGTGAGTCATGCTCCATTCCTGCCCTCGCCTGAGTCTGACTGATAATCACGTCTCTCGTCTCTCGGTGCACAGGGCCACACCAAGCCGGCGCAGGCAGAGAGTGGTCAGCTCTGCCCTCCGGAGGAGGGGGCGGAACGGCGGCCCCGACATCGTGCAGGGTACAAGTTTTGCAAAGTGCCTTGGCACTGTGGAACCACCTTCCACCTTTACGACAAAGCCCGTTCATGTTCCTTAGGGGTCCCTGGACGCCACACGCGTCCTCTCTGTAAGACTCAGGGAAGCTCTGAGAGTCCCCATGCCTCACCCAGACAGGGTCAGTTTGGAGGAAATGGAACCTGGCCATTGTTTCCCACCCACAAAACGAGATTGATCTGGAGTTAACAGAAACTTTAGATGGCCCTCTACAGGGCCGCTTCCCAGCAGCTCACACTCACTGACCACAAACTCCTAAACCCCTGGGTGGGTGCGAGAGAATGCTAGATGGCGTGGACTGATCCCAAACTTTTCCCAGAGATTCTGAGGACAGAAAACCACTTTCTTCTGTTTCTGGTTATTTGCCCCCAGATTTCCCGTCTGGCATTGACCTATGTAGGCAACTCCTTCTGTCAGCCGAAGCAGGCTTCACACCACAGAAATGAGAATCATACTCTGATTTTTCAGGAAAAAATAGTGCAGGTGCCCGGGTCTTTCCAGAACCGTGTTACCCGACAGACAGACTAAGCAGGCAATTGAACACCAACTAAACAGGAAACCTTCTCCCCCACCCCCGCCCCAAAAAATGAGGAACAACTGTGCAGAAAGAATTTTATACTTGAGACTTGCCTCCAAAATCATCAAAGTAAACCTCCAAGGATAAATCAGGACTTCCTGACATTTTTTTACCCTTATTTTATGTATTTATTTTTTTGCTTTTAATTATATATGGGAGGGTGGAAAGAAGCCATCATCATCTTTTTGATGTTTAAGGCCTCTAAAGTTTTTCTCTGATCCTACAACTATCATGCCTTAACCAGGAGGCAAAGAAGCATTTGAAAGATTCAGGACATCTTGGGAAGGGGAGGGCGGTGTGAGATGAGCCCGGGAGGGAAGGGCGGCTGGGCGCAGGGCCTCCCTCGGAAAAGCAGGCCTGGGCAGCTCTGGAGCCCATCTGCAAGGCAGGGTAGCCCAGGGGTTAGGCAGGTGGGAACTGGGTTCAAACCCCAGCTGCATCGCTGGCTGGATGGGTGACCTCTGGCACATGACCTGTCCTCATCATACCTTACTATTGCCCTATTCTGCCATCTCACGGAATAGTTGGGGGCAGGGGATGCAGGTAGAGTGAGTGGAACGGGCCCGCCCACAGGCTGATTGCACGTGGGGTGAGGGAGGAGGAGAGGGCCCCAAACAACCTCCAATGTCCTGCCTGGGGTGGCGGAGTGGACTTAGGGGCCACCCAAGTCTTGGATGGGCTTCTGCTGGAGAGACACACTGCAGACCTTGGAGAGCTTTTTGGTATCCACGGTCCCCTTGGGCCCTGTGGGGTCAGTGGCAGGGGGACCCCGATGTGCTATCTTCCCTCTGTGCTGGCTGCTCTCCGCCCCCTGCTCTGCACCCTGGAGACTCGCCCAGGAGCCCCCCACCCCCCGCACAATGGCTTCCGGTGGGGCTTGGCCAGTGGGAGGCACCAGCAGGCTGCAGGAGGTGGTGACTCTTCTCCTGCCAGGGACCTGAGTACCAGCCCCCCACCCAGATCTGGCCATCACTTCCTTGCTTGCCCCTTGAGGCTCTCAGCAGCTGGTGAGGGACAAGGGCTCCCAGCTGCCACTGGCCCTGTGTGCGTCTCCACGGCCACTGCTTCCCCTCACCACTGTGGACAGTTCCTATGTCAGACTCCCCTCCTCCCCAAGTGATTGCAGTGCCTTGTCCTGCAGGACACCCCTTCCCTGCCCCCGACACCTCCTCCCTCTCCTGCAGCTCCTTGCTACTCACGGTAGGACCAGAGCCCAGCATCCCACCAGGGCACCAAATCCAAGAGGAGTGGAGCACAAAGGGGCCGTGATAAAGGCTGGGGATGAAGAAGACATGGTGCCGTCCCAGAGGTTAGAGACCCTGGGCCACTCTGCAGGACGGGAGCAGAGAGAACAGCTTCCCCCAGGGCTGCCCAGGGCCTGGGGAGCTGCCGTGGCCACTGAGCTATGAGGGATCTGAAGGAACTTGGACTGAAGAGCGTCCCTGAGTCACCAGGAATCTCAGGGGAGAAGGGCCCGAGGGGGGGTGAGTGGGCAGGATTGGGGGAATGTTGCCCTTTAACTTAGGGTAAATAGTGCAAGGTGATCTCTGGGGTCCAGACCAAGTGGAGCCTCTAAGTATGGGGACTGCTCCATCAAAAGGTGACAAATGTCCTCCCCAGGGCAGGGCAGCCATCACATAAATTACATGGCAGTGCCTCTGAGTCCTAAGGGTGGTATCTTAAAGGGGAACTATGTATCCTTGGAGGGGCTTCCTGGAGTCAGGAAGGGCGGCGGTGCCCAAGCCGGGCCAGGCAGTCTTTACGCCACGTCCCTCCTCCCACACTGCACTGGCCCTGCAGGACGGGCTGTCAAGGACACTCTCTCGGTCCCACTCCCCTCCTCCACTGCCTGCACTGCCTACCTTCGGTCACCCCTGCACCCCGCAACGCTCCCCCCCTTCCATTCTCACCTTCTCCTCCGCTTGCCCATTGGAATGGATTCCCGGTGTGACCTTCACCTCTCCCTGGTGGGTCTCCTCTCCCACCCCAGCCCCCTCAGTCCCACCCAGGCCTCTCCCCGCCAGGAGCACCCTCCCACCAGGCTGGCCTTGGAACATGAACAAAAGTCCAGACAGACTAGAACCATCCCGTTTGTAACTGCCACCGTCAAAGAGCTAAAGCGAAGCCTTAAAAGCCTGACAGCGCTGAGCTACCTCCAAAGAACGACTCATTTGCTTCCATATCCCTGGCAGGATCAGCCCATTATATTTAATGGACTTTGATACTTCTTATTGTAGTACATAAAGGCTATTATTAAAATGAAAGATTGTTACACTTAAGTATCTGATCCTTGGTACTTTCTTTTTTAAAGCTACCCAAAGCAATTGATGGCAAGACTCCTCGTGAATTTTTCTGATTATTTGTTGATAATTTTTCTGATTATTTGCCTCATAGGGAGTTGCTTTAAAGATTGTATTAACTTCACTTATTCCCTGGGCTGGGAAGGTGCCTGAGGCCGTGGGCCTTAGCTGCAGGCAGGGGGCGGGGGATGGGGGGATCGTGGAGACCATGAGTGGAGCGTGTCCTTATAAGCATATTTATGAAATAAGGGCACCGACTTGAGCCTGGCAGCTTGGAATCTAACGCTGCGCCATAGCCACCTTATTTGCAGGATTAGAAGCCATTAATTCCTGGGATTGTTCTCTGGAGTGTAAGTGACAACAGCTGCAGCTGTCTGCTCCCTCTCTTTCCACATGGGCTCCCCTGTACACCGGACGCATGAACATACACAGCCGAAAGGGTGCTCCGAATCCCATGTGGGGAGCCGAGGCAGGCCTGCCACCCAGAGACACGCGGGTGGTCCCTGCAAAAGCGTGAGGCTGGAAAATGGGCTCGGCCCTGAGTCCCCTCTCTCTAGCCCATCCTCAGGCATTTGCTCTGATCACGGGAGGTGCTTTGCACAGACCGCGCTGGCCTCAGGGACAGTCAAGCATCACGTTCCAACCTCGCTCAAACTCGGTTTCCTCATCAGAAAGGACGGACTGCATTGACCATCTCAAGGGGTCTTTCTGGCCACTAAATCACAAAGTAAACAAACAGATAAAATCTCCTCCATCCTCAGGACAAGATTTGTCAAATCTCAGAGTGCCAAGTTGTCAGAGAAGAATTATAAACTTCTATTAAAGCAGCAGTTACAAATGACTATTATGTTTAAGTAGCATTGACTAGGCGTTTGATTAGAGAAATTTAAAGAATAGAACAAACATGGTATACAGTCCCCAAATCCCGATAACCCCTGTTAGGTATAGATAAGGCGATGGATGGAGGGAGGGATGCAGGGAGGGATGCAGGGATGGGAATTACGGTGCACATATCTTTAAATATTCAAATAGTCCAGAAAGGAATTAAACGAATTGCAAAAATCTCTCTGTCCCTCCCCCAAACCTGACTCCTCATCCCTCCCTCAAGCTACACTTTGCTAACAGTTCCATGTGTATCTCACCAAGAAAACAAAATTTTTTACACTGATACCAGCATCTATACTAACATATGCTTACTCAAAAGGGAAACATAATATATTTGGCTTTCTGCAAAGTTTTTCAAACATACAGAAAATAATATAACAGACATCCATGTATGTACCATCCAGATTTACGATATGTTTGCCTTATTTTATTTGCTTCAGATCCAAGAAGAGGAAAGAAAGGAAAAAAGGAAGGGATGGAGGGAGGGAGGGAGGGAAGGGGAAGGGAGAGAGGGATAGAGGGAGGGAGTGCCTCCTCAGAAGTGCCACTGCCCTGAAGTTTGGTGTGTCTGATTTTCACGTACATTTTTGTAATTGTACTACATGGTTCTGTATTAATAAACAATATAATTGTGGTTTGTGTCTATATACTTAATGTTGCATAAATAGAATAATATCAACTATATTTTCCTAGAATTTGCCTTTCTCAATAAACATATTCATAATAATTTATCCATGTTTGTACAGCTAGACCTAAGATATTGTCTCGGTCCGTTCAGGCTGCTATAACAAAAATACGGTACCCCGAGTGGCTTAAACAATAACAGTTATATCTAACAATTCTATAGGCTGGAAAGTCTAAGACCAGGGTATCTGGTGATTCAGTTTCTAGTGAGGACACCCTTCCTGGTTCGTAGACAGCATCTCTCCTGGCTGTGTGGGAAAAGTGAGGGAGCTCTCTGAGGTCTCATCTCAAGGAGCACTGATCCCATTCACGACAGCTCCACCCTCACGGCCCTATCACCTCCCAAAGGCCCCACCTCCTAACACCATCACCTCGAAGGTTAGGATTTCAACATATGAATTTTGGGGTGACACAAACATTCAATCCGTAGCAGATACTCATTTAAATTGCTTCATAGTATTCCATTGCTTTACGATTAAACCATGGTTAATTGTCATCCACTAAGGGACAATTAGGATGTTTCCTGTTTTGGTTTTTATTTTTGTTTTTGCAATTAAAAATGTAATAATAAGCGTTAGAGCTCTTCCCATATTATCATCTGCATCTACCTCGTTTTTAACCATCTGGAAAGAATTATATTGAGTGGACATACCATAATTTGTTGAACCAGTCTACTATTTATGGTCATTTGGTTGTTTTAAGGATTGTGTTCCTGTAGAGGATGCCCCAAGGAATATCCCTATATCTATTTCTTAGCATACTTTTGGGGAAATTTTCTAACAAATACATGGCTGAGTCAATGAACACATACAATTAAAATGTGACAGATCTAACAAAATCATCCCCCGAACAGTGTACAGCAAATTATCTTCCCATCAACAGTGTAAGAAACTGAAATTCTGTAACCTGAGCAACATTCTTCAATTTTTTTCAACCGACTTCTCGTGTTCATTCCTCATTCTAACAGATACAAATGTGTCTATTCCATACATTCAGATGTACTTAAATTCATCTACATGTATTTAATAGAGACAGGTTCAATTTCCCTATGTTTCCCTTTTGCTTTTTCAAAGAGACTTATCCTGTGGTTCTTCCCCAGCTGGACTCCTGATTGTCAACTTCCCAAGGTCGACACCACTCCAGGCGGGGCTTGGTGGGACGGCCACACGCAACGCCAGCACTCTCACCTCTCCAAAAGGGGAGGACACACCTGAGCAAAATCACACCAGCCCAGCCTCGCCACGGGAGCGTCAGAGTTCCACCGCTACATCCGCTCGGGAAACTCGGCCACGTGTGAATTTCCAGATGATGGATGGTTGGGGGAGCTCTAAAACCATTAAGCCATTTTCTCCAGTTGTATTATTCAGACCTATTTCTGCTGCAGGTGACGGAACCTCAACTCACAGTAGCGAAAGGAAAAAAGAATTAGTTGATTCACAGGACGGAATTACCCAGGCCTGATTGGAGCCAAATCCAAAGACTTGAAAAATGTCCCAGGGCCTTCCTGCTGTACTTGCTCTCTTCCTGGCCCCAGTCCCACTCTTTCTTCCTGGACAGTCCCCAGCCAACAATGATCCATGGGGAAGGAGGAATATTTTCCCATTAGATCCAGCAGAAAAGGGCCTTTGAAGGGCTCTAGTTCTCCAGCTATATCCCTAAATCAATCACTACATCCAGGTGGACGAGATACCTTGATTGTCTCTAAAGGGATCATACTTGTAGACAGATGATGTCTTCCTGGGATTACCAGGCTCAAAAAGTCCACACAGAGTTGGGATGTAACTCTCCAAAAAGCCGATAGAAGGAAGATGGAAAATGTGCTGGGCTGACCAAAAACCACAGCCACTAGTAGCCACTATGCCAGCGATGGCCGGTCGGAACTGGGGAGACCAGATGTTCATCACAGAGAGGAGAGCCGGCTTTGCACCAACAGTGCTCACCAGTGCACGGCCGTGGTGATAGTCCTTGATTGTCCTTCAATTGCCCACAGCAAATGCATCCCTCCTTGCTGCACAGGTGGTCCACGCCCCACCCACCGTGATGGGCCACTTCATGCCACCGGGTGTCGTCTAAGGGTCCATCTGTTCAGTCACTGGTCATTTCCTGCACGTTGACTCTGTGACAGTCCCCAGCAGTGCAGAGACAAAGAAGACACGGCTCTGGCCCTCAGGGAGCTCACACTTCTTGTAAGGGAGATGCAAGGAAGACCAGGAAACTGGGGCACATGCACACGCTGTAATAAAGGTCTCCACAAAAAGTGTTGAAGTTTTAGTGGGGGGAGGACATGGTTTCGTTTGAGAGGAGGGGGCGTGACTCATGCAAAGACTTCATAGAAGACATTTGAGCTGGACCTGTGGCTGAAGTGGACATTTTCCAGGCAGGGACAGAAGAAGAGGAAATTCCAAACACAAACAGGGTCCAAGCAAATGTTCAAAGACGTAGACAATGTCGACATTTATGGTTTTGGGGAAGGAGCAGGGTGTCTCTCACTACCAAGCACGAGCAATCACTCAGGAGAGAACTAGAGACTCTGGAAATGCTGAACATCCAAGACAGGACCATCATGACACAAACAGGGTGAGAAACCGTGATTCCCCCGCGGAGGAGGCTCCTGGTACTGGGGACGAGGACGCGGAAGTCAGGCTTTGATGGCCTGCCCATGCCGCGGGGCTGGAGCGGTGAGTGGACACTGACCATCCCAGAGCTCCCCCTGCTGGTGGACCGGAGCCCTCACCCTCCTGCCAGCCGGGGTCCAGCTGCCCAACTGGGCAGAGGGTGCAGGTTGCAGGACTGAAGCCCTGCAAAGCCCAAGACTTGGCCTCTGGCTCCCACCCCAGCCTCTCTTGCTACCTTCTCCTGCTGCGGCAGTCTTATTTCTGTTCTGTAAAAGCTCCAAACCTGTTCTGCCTCAAGGTCTCTGTGTTTGCCCTTCCGTGGCCTGGATGTTCTCAGGTCAGGTCTTTGCACGGCTGGGTTCCTCTCATGGTGCAGACACAGCCCAGCTGTCAGTTTCTCAAAAGCACTTTCCCCGACAACTTCACCTGAGGGTCTCCCTCCATCAGCGGTCACTTTCCCATGATCCTGATGGATCTTGTTACCTGAAATTATCTTACTTGCCCAGGTCACTGATTCACTTAGCAATGCTTGTGGAGCAGCTTCCAAGTGCCAGGCACTAGGCTGGGCTGTGGAGATGACAGGTCACTGCTCTCAGAGAACTTCCATTTGACTGGAGAACATAAGTAAGCAAGCACAGACAGTATAACATCCGGTAGCGTTAAGTGCTCTGAAGAAGCAATTCAGAGTGAGATCAGGACAGATGAAGGTTGCTATTGTATTTAGGTCAATCAGAGAAAGTGTCTCCAAGAAGGCAACTTTACAGCAGAGATGTGGATGAGCTAAAAAAGTGAGCCAGGTAAGTGTACCTGAGGAAAAGCATTCCGGGCAGCAGACACAGCCTGTGCAAAGGCCCTGAGGCAGGTGTGTGCTTGGTGAGTTCAAAGAACAGCAAGTGCCAGGAGGATGGAAAGCCTTCAAGGATTCCATGAGGGCCATGACCTCTACCCCACTAGAATGCAAGTTCCATGCGAATGCAGCCTCATCCTCTCATCTGCCCCTGAACCCCTGGTCCAACACAGCAGCAACTGTGGAATGAATGAACTCATCACTGCGGCGTCCCTTCCCTAGCCCTGCAAACTCACACTAGTTGAACATTCTCATTACAATTTGAACATTCAAATTACATTTTGACCCATCAGACCAAATCCCCCCCTTTTCTGTGGCCAATTCAACTGATATTCAAAATGCCAACATCTTCCCAGGTCTCAGGCAGCCAGGAGGCCTCTGTTGTTCATTTGCCAGATCGGATTCTTCGTGTGAAGAGGGGGTGTGTGCACACGCTTCTCTCCAAAGAGAGAAACGCAAAATCAGGTTTTAGAATGCAGCTCTGATGCCGCCGACCCCCTACTCGATGGTCCTCAAAAACTCACTTCCACTCTTTTAGCGTGGAAAGAATCATCACTGTTAATTGCTTCATGGCCCCCTCACTTCCTCTAAGATGACCGCCCCCACCCCGCAGGCATCCCACCAGGAACGGGGAGGGTGGGGTATCTGGAGGTGTCTGACTGTTAGATTCCATAAATGTCGTCCCCACTGTTGGCACCTAAATGCCGTCGAGTTCTTAGTAAACACGAGAGGGAATGCCCTTTGCCAAGTGAGGCTCCATCGCCACCAGCACTGTAAATGCAGCACTTAACTGGGTATTTTAGGAGGGGGAGGGAGGGAAAGGCAGCACAACAGCATTTTTCCAACCAATCAAAATCAAATTATACCTGAGCAACGTAATTGGAGTTTAATGAGTAGTTTTATGTTTTGCTAATCAAATCACCATATTGATGGGGTTTATCAGCAGAAATACAATGTTAATTACTAAGGAATGATAAAAAATTAATGCAACTCCAAACGCAACATCCCACGTTCCATACGGAAAGGCCCGTGTGGACAGGCAGGAAGCTGGTCATTTTTCCTTTTAATGAGCCCAGTAGCTGCCGGGCACGGGAGCGCTGGCTGGGCAATGTTTATTTGCCATTTTCAATTAAACATGGTTCAAGGGCTGGGTGTCACCGGTGTGTGCTAATGGGAAGCATTCGAAAGTGCACAAACTCCATCCCTGGGCTTTCACCGGAGGAAACGAAGCTGTACATTTTGAAGATACCGCCAAATCCCTTCTTTTCGGCATTCACAGTGTTTGAGGGCCTGTCGGTTGAAAGCAATATTGAATAAACCCAGACCCCAAACACAAATAGACTCAGATTTTAAAAGTCAACTACATTCACACCCTCCCCCATGCGAAGGGGTTTTAGAGCATGTCGGAACAATAGAGAATGACTAAATCGGGAGCCTGGTGTTGCTAAAAGCCTTTTGAATTAATGCGTTCATGTTTCGAGTTTCACAGACAAGCTAAGAGAGTAACCACGCGTGCCTTTCCCCTGGCCTCCCTCTGGGGCAGCCTGAAGCCTCTTCCCGGTAACCCAGCCAGGAAAGCCCCGTGACAGAAAGGAGCCTCGCACCTGGACCTTCTGTCCTGTCTCCTGCCCAGCTGCATCAGTATTTGTTTCTCTTCCCAGGTTAAGAAATGCTGAGGGAGCGTTATCACCAACAATGAGAAGAAAAGCTGTTGGTTGGCTTAATTAATTAATTAGATGAAGCTGATCGAAACTTCTCAGAGATTTTTTTTCTCTAAACACCCAGCAATATTCTTCTCTAATTTTCTGGGAGGCAGTTCATGGTGTCAAGAACGATACGGGATCCCAGTGTCCAGATCTACTCATGGAGCGGGCTCTCCCCCCCGCACTCAGCGTCTCTGAGAACGGGGGCATGACGTGCCTTCTCAACGCGGGGCTTCAGGGCCAGAAGGAACACTGGAGGTCGCCAGGTCCAACCTTCCATTCCAACGACCAGGAATGGCCGCAGTAAGTAACTGTGGGTACACAGGGCTTTGCATTCGCAAAGGAGGCTCTCAAAGGCCATCTCACTTAAACCTTAAAACCCCATGAAGTGGGTACTGTTGTCCCATTTTGGTGTGAAGGAAACTGAGGCTCACAGAGTTAGGTGACTCACCTGAAGTTATGCAGTTAGTGGGTGGCTGAGCCAGAACTTCACCCACGCTGCCGTCTCCAGTGAAGAGAGAGTTCCCTTTGATGCTGTTCCCAGATTCAAGGTGGTGTCTACTGGCTTACAGGATAAAGCCCCTGCTCAACCCCGCCTTTGAGACCCTCCGTCACATGGCTGACCAGCCCTCCCTCCATCCGCTGCCCACCCTGACATCCATAAGCTTCCTGGACAGACACTAAACCTGCCCGTGGCTCTTCCACCCTGATGGCTCCGCTTCCACTGGCCTCCCCTTGGAATGCCTTTGCCCAGTGTCTCTTTACCAAGACTCACCTGTCCTTCCTGGGCCAGATTATGCCACCTCCTCCAGAATGTCTGCCCAGATTTCCCTGGCTGGAATTCAGATCTGACCCCTCCATAGTCTCAAAGCTGCCCGATTGTAATTCATTCATTAGTTGTTCGATTGACTACACATTCCAGGAAGCCAGGCACCGAGCACAATGTGTGACACACAGTAGGGACTCAAAAAGGACGTGTAGAAAGAGCAGATAGATGCGTGAATGAGTGAATGAATGAATGACTCACATGTTGAATGTCTCCTAGCACATTGCGTACGTGGCACTTACTTCAGAGGACTTTGTTCAGGAGGAAATGAGACAAAGCAAAAAACATGCAGAGCCCACAGACTGACACATGATAGATGCCTCAGAAATGTTGGCTATTGGTATAAGATGACAGTGACACTAAAATTATCCATTGACAGCAGCCTATTGTCTCAGTTAGATACTTATAACAACATTTTTTTTACCTCCAATTTTATCTCCCATTTTACAGATGAGGAAATTGAAGCTCAGAGAGGTTAAGCAGCTTATCTAATGTCACACAGCCAGTAAGTGGCGGAGCTGAGATTTGAGTGGGAATCCAAACCCAGATTTGTCTGACAATAGCAAAGCTGTACCTTTTGCCATCACACTATGCCACTACCAAATTTGCGGCGGGCCTGGAATCACGTTGTGAAGGTGGCTCTGAAGCACAGGACCAGGCCTACCCCATCTCTCCAGACAAAGCACGGCACTAAACAAGTCAAGCTTGTGTCACTCCAGTCCTCTTTGGGACAGAGAAAAAACATCTACAGGGGCACAGTTTAGGGCAGAGGTGGCCTCCGTAGCCACAGAATGTTTTGTCCTTTGGCCTTGCCCGCTGGTCCTTGGTCAGCTGAGTGCACTGGTACCGTAATCACTCTGGACACCAACCCAGACACCGCTGCTTTGTGGCTGGCGGCATCAGAGAAGACGAAGAGCCAGAAGATATGGCCTGAACGCATGCAGTGGTTCTCTGATTTTACAGATGAGGAAACTGGGCACCCAGCACAGTCAGCAAATTAAAAATTAGTTGGGGGGGCAGAGCAGAGCTCAATCTCCTGCCTTCTAGGCCAGTGCTTCTTTCTGCTACACAAATAAGGACATCTTCTCAAAAGCACTGGCCTAGAAGGCGGTGTCCACATTCACTGAATGTGTCCCGAGATCCCAGAACAGTACCTGGTACAAAGGAAGCATGCAGGAAGCACTGGATGAATGAATGAATTACTCACTCACTCATTCAAGCCTTCAGGCGATGGCCCTTCCTTGTCACCCGCTCCTGCATCAGCCGCCCTGTGCTTTGCCTTCTCAGGCCATCCACTCACCGAGGTTCCCTCCCTCTTTCCCACGCCAGACGGAAGGAGTGTGATTTGCAGGCAAATCCCTTTTCCATGAGGAGGCTGCTACGGAGCAGACCGTGAGCTGTCATTCACTGCCCGGTCACACTTCCGCGGGGTGTCGGGAAGTGCTTTGGAATCACAGCCCATGGCATCAGAGTGCTTGGCAGAGAAGCCACCCAAAGCAGGGAAATGTAAAAATACTCCAGTTTCTCCCTTTCCCCCACCTTCCAGTCTTACACCACTGCCTCCCATTGGCCAGATCTACCTGGGATCCAGAGGGCAAGGGATCCGGAGAAAGACCATTTTCCGAAATGCAGAGGGCAGAGGACAGCAGGAATGATCCACCAGCACACTGGAACAGTTGTTTATTTATTTTTTTTTATCTCCAGCATCTAGACCCAGGTGGTCATTAAATGGTTCTATAGGTAGTAGAAAAAATTCATTCTGTATATTTTGTATCTTGCCAATTTTCTGAGGCTCAAATCTTGTGTCATCCCTGGCACTGGAGCATGGATGGAAACTGTGACTTTCTTCAAACCAGGAGAATATGGCAAAGGTGATGGGAAGTCACGCCTATGATTATGTTATGTTAGTTATGACTCTTGCGGACTCGTCCTGAAGATGACTCTGATGAAGTTAGCCATAGTGTTGGGGAAGTCTGCATGGCAGGAGGCTTCTAGCAGCGAAGGCAGCCTCCCAGAACTGAGCGAAGTCTCCAGCTGTAAACCAGGAAAAGCCACCACCCTCAGTCTTCTACAGACAGGAGGAAATGAATCCTGCAGACAGCCTGAGTGAGCTTGGAAGCAGGTTCAGCCCCAGGTGAGCCTTCGTGTGAGAATACAGTCTGGCCAACACCTCGCTTGTGGCCCTGTGAGACCCTGAGCAGAAGACCCAGCTCGGCTCAGCCATCCTGGACTGCTGACCCCCAGAGACTATGAGACAGTGAGCGAGTGTTGGCTTCAGTTGTTCAGTTTGTGACAACTTGCTACGCAGCAATAGAAATGCAGTACAAGCACTAACTTACTGGGGTGGGGAAGGGAAGGGAGTGAGTGCTGTTGAAGCTCCTGCTATGTAATTATCAAATCCCCAAGCAGATAACCAAGCTACAATCCTCAGCTCTGCTTGCCAGAGGTGTGGCCAGGTCCCTGAGATCTAGCCAAAGGAATGTCAGCAGAACTTACCAATGTCACCTGCACGCCTGTGGAGCCACACAGACCTTCACCAGCTCTCTCTCCATCTTTTGGTTGAATGGAGAGACTTCTCAGCACCCAGGGGAGGCAGAGCTGGGGTGGAAAGAGCCAGCACCCCTCCTCCCTACAGGAAAGGCTGTTCCTTAGGACTCTACCTGAGTTAGAAGGAACTTCCGGTATGACAAGCTACTAATGTTTTGGAGTTATCCTCTGCAGCTGCTAACTAATGCAATAGCAAGTGAAATAATCAGTATGGAGCACTCAATACGGACTAGGCACGTGGCTGAACATGCGACCATCTGGTCAACCTTGCAATGTAAATTTTATTCCTCCGTCTTACAGTTGAGAAAATCGAGGCTCTGGGAGGTTAAATAACCTCCCAGCACGTGGCTGATGAGTGATGCAGGCGAATTAGAAGCAGAGCTGCCCGACTCCAAAGGCAACAGGATCTCTGAAAAGAAGATGACGCGTAGGAGACAGAGACAAGGCACTTCGGGGCAGGAAAGCGCAAACAATTCCTGTCTGACGGAGAAATCAGGGTGATCACTCCAGGAGAAGGAGGCTGTGAGGTGGCCCTGGCAAGACGGGCAGGACCGAGGCTGACCAAGCTGAGCGATGCCTCTACAGCGGAGGAAATAGCCGAGCACAGGAAGAGTCAGAAAAGTACAGGGAATACAGGGAAAAGAGAGACGGGAGCCCGGGGTGTCCAGAGTGCGGGTGCAACAGGAGGCCCGGGGTGGCAAGGCTGGAGAAAGAGCTTGGGTTTAAATCCTGAGGGATCTTGGATTGCCAAAAATGAGAATAATAATAATAAATAAAGGAAGGAATCTGTACCTACAATGTTAAAAGTTTTTGAATAGAGGCGTTATATAATCATAGCTGTACATCGGAAGCCTAATTTAGCATAATCTCATGTAAGCACAAATGCTTTCTTCTAATGCTCATATCAGTGAAAATAGCAAATAACTTTCTTATTTCAGTGAGAACTAGTGAAACCCCTTTCCTCAGCACACAGAGGAATTTGTTTCGTTAGATGATGGTCGCACTTGCCCGTGATTTGTTGGCTGCAGAGCTGTATGTATACGCGTACTTGTGTGCATGTGTGTGCATGTGTGTCTACATGTGTGCCCCTGTGTCTACGTGTGTGCACGTGTGTCTACATGTGTGCGTGTGTATCTACATGTGTGTGCTCATGTGTCTATGTGTGTGCACGTGTGTCTACGTGTGTGCCCGTGTGTCTACGTGTGTGCATGTGTGTCTACGTGTGTGCATGTGTGTCTACGTGTGCAGCACAGACAGAAATGCACACGCAGCCTGTGCAGGAAGGGTGCTGTGTCCGGGCCGGTGCTGCCCCTGGCACGTACGCGGGACAGGCGGTGACGGCAATGCCTCCTGAAACGCCGGGTGTCTCCTTTACATTCCACATGAGGGGCAGTCATCTCTTTTGCATTTCAAGTCCCTGTCATCTCTTGAGACAGGTGGTAAATTTCCTTTTCATAAACAAAAGACCTGTTAGCCCAACCATGACCGCAGACAGCGGCCCACAGTTTCAGGGCCTGAGCAGCAAGGAGCATGTCTGAAGGGCTGCTGCTGCCTGCTCAGTTCCATCCAGTCCACGGCCACATGCGGGCCGGGGTTGGCTCTTTGGGCACGGAGAGATGATCACCCCACTGTCCTCCACCTACAGGAGCCTCTAGTCGGGCGGAGGAGCTAGACACACCTGCAGATGGTTGCAGGAGGGGGTGGCTGTGGGTGCTGCAGAGACAGCACGGGGCATTGATTCGCCCAACACCAGGATGGACATCTTCAAGACCACCACGAATTCCCACGACCCAGGCTCTCAGCCCCCCTCCCGGCCAGCTCCTCTGCTCAGGTCCAACCCCCAAGCAGGGAGAAGAGAGTCAAGCTGGGCTGGTGAAGGCCGTGCAGCATAGAAGAAGGAACACAAGTGTCAGTCCTGGATATCTGGGCTCAAATCCCGCTTTTGCCTCCAAAGATCTCCATACTTTGAGTTACCTTCTTTGATCTACCTTCTGCGAACACTAGAGAATGTTGGGAGAACTAAGAGACTGGTAATTTATTAGGCACCTGGCACATAAAAGGCACTTGATAAATGATGGCTACTATTATCCACAATTCCTTCCCTTAGTGAAAACGGTGTGTATAAATGGTATTGCTGAGCTGTCTGGGATGGTGGATGTTTCGGGAAGCCAGGAACTTCTGGGCAGTGCGTGATCTTTCTTGATAACTTAGATCCAAGACACCAAGCCTCGGGATCATTTCAAGTTCAAAATTGGCAACCAATACGTCAGCACTTCATCCCCATTGTGTACCAGCCGCAAATCAAATCTGGTAAGAAACCTTCTCACCCTTCATCTGGCTTGTTAAGGAAAATGATCAACTGCACTGAGCTTGAGCCAGTCCAAGGAGCAACCAGACTCCTCCTTGTGTAATGACATCAGTCCAATCATTCATTTCCTCTGGGCACAACTGTTGAGTTTACAGCAACCGCTAACACCCCCTCCCATTTCGGCCCCATATACTTGTCCTGTCCGCCAAGACATCCTGAGAGATTCGGTCAGGTTCCTTGAGGACACCAACATTGGACATGCCTACAACATTCCCTGAGATGAAGAAGACGGGAGTTTGCTCAACAGGTGCCAGTGAAGTGTCATAATTAACAGGCCAAGCTTGGAACCCTCTCGATAGAGATTCAGTCTTTACTTTGCCATTACCATGAAGCTTTCTGAGTCCCCAGTATTCTCTTTAGAAAACTAGGAATGCCAGCATGCAATTCATGGCTTGTGGAGGGTGATACATACAGCATGATTCCCAACTAGCCCCGGCCTGGCCCGTGTTAAATAGGAGAGTTTCTCGCCAGGAACTTGGAAGGGAGACAACAGCTCTGCCTTTCTAAGCACAGGTTTGTTTGATGAGTGCACCGTGGAAGGCAAGCCAAGCGGCACCAGTCCTGGAGACTTCTCAGCAAATTGCTTACCAAATGGGCTAGGCTTTTTGGCAGAACATTCCATCTTCTTGCCTATCCCCAGAACAGCATTTGCAAAAGCCCATCATGGTAGACACAGTAGTGTATCTGAGACTTGGGATAATTCTTGCCAGGGCCAGAGAGACTCACTTTCTCCCTAAGGGCTCCTTTCTGAATTAACAAAGGGGTGTCAGGGCTTCATTTGAATATTCCAGCCATTAATCCTGGGCACTAGCTGCAGGGCTGTTCCAGCTCTTTGGGTGTTTTGAATACATTTTAAGGATCATTGCAAATTTGATTGCCATCAATAAAATTGCAAACAATATATTTGTATTTGTTTGCTTATGTCTAAATAGGTGCACGCACGTGAGATGTGAGTGTGGTAATACAAGCGAACACGCATGCATATACATATTTGTGCTTTTTCGGTGTATATAGATTCATACCTACACAGCACACAAATGCACTTATATAACTTGCAGAAAATAATCTACTTCTATGCTATGCTGGGAAAAAAAATCAAATCTAAGCACGGAGGAACTGAAAAAAACTACATGTATCATTCACCTGATTTCAATTGTGCCTCCCTTTGAACCTCAGCCAAATCATTTTGTACATTAAAAATTGGTCAGGGATGATAAGATTCCATTTTCATGGTTGGTAATGCAGAACCAGGGAAAGAATACAATTACAGACCCCTGGGTAAACTCTGCGAATGTCAACTTGATGTAAATGATCAAGTGTCGACAAAGGGGCCAGGGAGGGAGGGAGGGCTCCGAGAGGAAGAGAGAGCTGAACTCCGAGAGAAGCCAGAGACAGACAGACAGAAAGAGAGAGAGAGGAGAGTCTAGCGTCGCCGTCAGACCATCATGCAGCTAAAGCATGCAGCTCCCGGGGCCCAGGGATTGCTCTTGGGCCAGACTTGAGTGCGCCCAGGTTTTGCAGCCAAATGTATTTATTCGCTCCCCACACATTTACCAAGCCCTCATGTGGGCCAGTCAGTGCAAGCAATGAGACCAAAACAGGTTAACCTCAGGCGGCTCGGGTCAATCCCATGGCATTTCCCACAGGGGTGGGAATAGCAGAAGCACAAACAGAGGACCTACCCTAG
>CAUYRT010020668.1:0-28419 GCA_963574885.1 Lepilemur ruficaudatus
AAAAAAGTCGTTTTATAAAAAAGACACTTGTACTTGAATACTTATTATAGCACAATTCACAATCACAAAGATGTGGAATCAACCCAAGAGCCTAGCAATACATGAGTGGATTAATAAAATGCGGTATACATATACCATGGAGCACTACTCAGCCATTAAAAAAAATGATGAACTATTAATAATACCTTTTGTAAAAACCTGAATGGAACTGGAGACCATTCTTCTAAGCAAAGTATCACAAGAATGGAAAAACAAATACCACATGTACTTACTATTAAATTGAAACTAATCGATCAACACCCATGTTTACATATGGTAGTAAAACTTTACAGAAACTAAGCAGATGGGGAGAGGGGATAGGTAAGTTCACACCTAATAGGTACAATTCACACTACCTTGATGTTGGCACACTTATAACTTTGAATCAAACTGCACAAAAGCAAATCATGTAACCGAAATGTTGGTATCCCCATAATATTCTGAAATTAAGAAAAGTAAAATAAAAATTGGTCTGATCAAACTAAATAAAATTTGATGCCTACTTTGGCCTAAGAGATCTCCATCTCTGAGTTCTTCTTACAATTTATTTATCCCTATTTATATATTGGTCTAGACATAGGTCACACACATGCTCTTTTAATATAATTTATTACCTTCAAAGGAATAATTGACCCAATTATTTATCAAAAAATTCTTTGTTTTTCTTTTCTAGTTAGTCTAACTTATGTATTTTACAATCAGTAAGTAACTAAAAAATAAATAAGTATAATCCTTAAGGTTCCCCTTTAAATCAATGTAATAATTTATCAATCAATAGAGAAAAAATTTACATTTCATAATTTTACACTTCTGATTTAGGTACGTATCTTTTAATTATTCAAATCTTTTAAAATCATTCTCAGTAAACTTCAGCAGTATTCTTTATTCATTTATTCATTCAGCAAATATTATTTAGTCTCTACAATATGCCAGCTACTGTGAGAAGTGGTAAGGACAAAATATTTTTGTCCTCATAAAGTTTCCAATCTATAGGAGAGATAAATATTATCATATTATTACAAAAGTGTGATAAATTGTGACATAATGAACATTAAGAAGGGCAAAGAGAGAGGAGGAACAAGTAACAGAAGGATACCTAAACTTTTCTTAAGTGGTTATGAAACTATTTACTAAGAATCTGATATCTGAGTTGAAATCTTAAAGATAAGTCAAATATCCAAATAATCTAAGGCTTCAGAAAGTTTGCTCACATTTTTAATTACAACATAAATGTATAAAGAGCTATTTAATGTTTTGAATAGCTCAGTCTAGTCTCTCAACTCTTGAGCTCAAACAATCTACCTGCCTCTGACACCCAGTACATTTTTTTAATAATCTTTAAATTCAGGTAAAATTAAATTGTCATTTATAATTTAATACCAGCATATTAGCATGTCTTGGTATGTATGCATCTATCCACCTTTAGTATATCTGTTTAAATAGATTACAAATATGAGTTCTTTATGCATAAAGAGACATCAAATATTGATTATTTTTGGCAAGTAAGAGTATTTGGCATAATTTATTGTTTTATTTTTTATTCTTTTTATATAATTTATATAGAAATATTACTAAAAATAAAAAAATTATGCTTAATAAAATAAGTAAAAATAATCTAATGAAAATCCGTAGATAAGAAATAGGTAAAATCCATCAATAGGCAAATTAATTAATGAGTCTGCTTATACAATTAAATATAAATTAAACTGACTTAACATAGCAAATAGTAGCCAACTAGGAAGCATAGGAAAACATTGCCTTTTCAACAATTACAAAAATCATAACATCTCTGCGACAAACAAAAAAATTTGCAAAATTTATGTGACGAAACCTAAAAAGTCTACTGAGGGCCATTAAAGATGACCCCAATAAATGGAGAGACATATATTATTCTTGAGTAATATATGTTATTACTCAATAATATTGTAAAAATATCATTTTAATATTAATATTGTAAAAATATCATTTTTCTTCTAACAATTTATTAATCCAAAGCAAAATTTCAGCTGAAACCCTGATAGATCATTAAAACAAAATAGAGTATCCAGATACCAATTTAACCATAAGTTGAAATTAGTTACACAATATAGATGACATTTTATATGGGAGGAAATAAGAATTAATCAAAAATTTCAGAGGCAAAACTGATTAAGCATCTAAAACATGGGATTTATAAATAATTCCTGTTAGTACAATGCATCCTAAAGGGATCAAATATTTAACTACAAAAATGATCTCATAAAATATAGAGATGAAAACATGGGTGACCATTTTCATCCTCTTGGAACATAGAAGACCTTTTTAAATATAACATGAAACCCAAAAGTTATCTTTTAAAAAGATGATAAATTTGAATCCATATTTTAAAAATTTCAGTGTGGTAAAATGTAACAATATTGAACCAAACAAAGTACCTAGCCTAGGTAAATGAGCACCCATCCATGTACATATGGGAGAGAAGTTTAAATTGGTAGGAATTTTGGGAGGTGAGTTTGCCCATTGTACCAAGATTTTAAATGTTCATTGTCTTAGATCTAGTAACTCTCTTTAGGCTATAAAACCAATATTTATTGAAGATATAATCTATACCTGTTCTGCTAGCTTTTGTCTAAAAATACATGACCAGATATAGACTGAAAATTTTTTATTCAGAAATGAGGCATATTTTTACATGAAGGTAACAAAGCTTAAGCTGTATAGTTCTTCATTTGTGACCTCCTTCCAAGATACTATATATTTTTGTGCTTAATTTTGAATTTTATTTTAAAAGAAGGCATTTTCAGCTCCCAAAAAACCTGGTTCTGGCCCATTTAGAGTACAATAAAACTAATTTATAAAAAGTATCCATAAGAATTTTTCTTTATGATAGTTATGTTTATAGTTGAAAAAAGAAAATATTATAAATATATTAAAAATGATGCCAAATACTTATATAGCTCTTACTATGTACTAAACACTTTTCTAAACTCTGTACCCTTAACTCAGTTTACACTTAATCTGAGAGTAGTACCATTTATCCCTATTACAGAGATAAGAAAATTTAATTACAGAGAGGTTAAATATAATCTAAGTGCTCATCAATCAGAAATGCATTAAATAAATCATGGCATAGCCGTGCGTGATAAACTAATGGAATCAACATGATAAAATAAATATATATTAATTGATATAGAAATATGTCCAATTCATTCTTAAGTGAAAATTTTGTTGTTAATATGGCATTGGCTGTATGATTCATTTATGAAAAAAAAATCTTTATATTTATTTCTATCTCATCTTTGTGTTTTTTACCTCTGATAAAATTCGTATCTAATCTATATTTATATGTTCCTGTTTGCATAGAGAAATATCTTTCAAAATGATGACAGAGCTTATTTCTGGGGCAACAAGATTTGGGGTGACTTTAAAATTTTCCCTTATTCATAACTTTCTTCAATTGCTTAAAATTTTTAAGTATGAATATATTTTTCTTTGTGATAAAAAATGTTGTTTTTGAAGAGAAAATATATAGTACAACTATGATGTAAACATATGTTACAAAACATCATGCATGTTTTATGTTTGAACAATCTAATTAATATAAATGTGCAGTCTGAAATAACATACAGCATAGAGTTAAAAGTATTTCTATGTAATAGTGTTGTAGGCAACTTTAAAAAGTATTTTCTTATTTATCTTCATTTTTTAATTTTCTTAAATTTGCCTATTATATTCATGTAATAAGTAACATTGATCCATAAACACATTAAAAACAAAAAAGTCAGTCATATGTATCCCATGAAACAAGTGTACATATCCCATTTTGATCTGCCAACTCATTGAACACATACTATATATGTTTCTTCAAACATATCTTTAATAATTGCTTTTGTTGTGATTTGTGCTTCTAAGAAACCAGATATCCCCCATACCTGACCTGCCATTCTCTCCCCCTCATCCTTACTATCAGTGTTTGCATCTTTGAGTTTTTCTTCTTCATTCTGCATGTCTTCTGCAGATTCTGGGAGTTTAAACTCATCGTCTCTAATTCTACAGTGTTAATATTGCTCTGTATTTCTTTCAATGCAGATTCCTATTCTATTACTGCCTTTTTAATCTCCTTATAGCCTTTCTTTATCATGGCAAACTTCTTTTTTTACTTCTACCTGCCTCTCAGCCAACTGGCTTCTTATCTTAACCTATTTTCATATAATCTCATCTTTCTTCTCTTTATTCAGAGACTATAGTTTTTTATACTCTATTGAGATTTTAAAACAGACAATTTCTGTAATTTTTGTTTTCTGCAGTGACTTTTTAAAGTGTAATTTTTCTGAATCTGAATTGCCTTTTCCTTTTTTAATGTACAGAGTATTTTCATAGGAACCTTTTTTTTTTTTTTCCTGTTTTCAGTATTGCTATCTTTAAATAAGAGGATATCTATCAATGGTTGATGACAGACTAAATAAGTCCCTTCCGCTCCGCCCTAGATCTCAAGCATGAAGGTTGGTTGATAGCCATGTATCAATGCAACATTTCTGGTGTGTAGCAGTCATTTATCAAATGATGATGTTGATCTTAGGAGAGACTCCTTTTTCTTGAGATATTGGTGACTTGCTGGAGAAGACAATACACTGTAGTAATTAGGATATTAGCTCTATGAGTCTACCAATTATTAAGAGAGTAATTTAACCTCTTCAAGACCCACTTTATCTGTGAAATTGGCACTATAATACTATAATAACACATACCTCATTGTGCCATATGAGGATTGATATTAATATCAGACATATGTAGAACTAAAGTACTTTAAACCTGTTAACTCACAGAATCTTCCCAACAATTTTTGTTCTCATTTTACAGGTGAGGATATTGAGGCAGCAACATGTTAAGTAAATTGTTCAAGGCCACATAGCTTATAAAATATAAAATTGGGATTAGAATTCATGCAACTTGCTTTCTAGTTAGTATTCCGTATTTAATGTTTAATAAATGTTTGCTATTATTATGACTAGAGAGTAATGTATGTATAGATGATCTAACGTAGTGAGTAGTTCTTTTCTTTCCTGAAATAATGTTGGTAAACTCAGTGTTTCACTTACGTGGTTTTTTCTCTTCTCTTGTCTTCATGCTATTGAGGTTATATCCCAAGATGCAAGTATGCCATAGCTTAACTCCTCTGCCTCAGGGTCTGTAGCATTCCTGAAGATCGTAATCCCTGAATATATGTAGAAGGAGAAGTTCAAATTAAGAAATCTGGGGTAGAATACATGTGTGTGTGTAATCCCTTTCATCTGCAATATGTATGTGTGTGTGTGTATATATATATACATACACACAAACAGCTATTTTAGAATGTGTGTTTAACATTTTATTTGGTAGAGCTGTGGCTATGAGATCAATCTGTGGTTGGCAGTTGTCACAGATTTTGTGTTTATGAGCTAAGGCAAATGTATTTATATGCCTTTGCATTGTCCTTCACATTGGCAGTTTTGATCTCTTGCAAGTGACAAGGTATGTATTAATGTCATCTGACAATTGTGTTTCTCTTTTCCACTCCATGAAGTAATAATTAGAGGAAATTCCTTTAAGATTTTGGCAGTAGATTAGTTGTCAATCTTAGTTTCTATGTCTATTATGGACTCTCATCTCTTTCTGTGCTTTCCTAGATATTTTATCATGAAAATCACAAATTCTGAGATAGGGGATGCTCTTAATATCGTCTGTTAAGCTTTTCTCTTGTACCCACCCCCCCACAGTGTTGGGGAACTTGAACATATATTAATGCCAATGTCAACATGTCAACATAATGACACAGACAGTAGTGTTAATATTATTTATATTAGAGAAAAAAATGTAGTATGTTCTTGGAGAAAGTTTATTCTGTGATGACGAGAGGGTCTAAATTCAAAACAGATATAGATTCAGAAAGATTTGTGGGTTGAAATACATGATCCTTAATTTTATGTGTCAACTTGGCTGAGTCACAGGATGCCCAGAATGTAGTGAAACATAATTTTGGGGTATCTGTGATGATGTTTCTGGAAAACCATTTAGCATTTAATTTGGTGAACTGAATGAAGCAGATAGGCCCTGCCCAATGTGGGTGGACATAACATAATTCATTGAGGGACTGAATAGAACAAAAAGGTGGAGGAGGGTCGGAGTCACCTCCCTCTGCCTGACTACTCGAGCTAAAACACTGATCTTCTCCTGCTCTTGGTGCTCCAGGTGTTCAGACTCAGACTGGAATCTATACCATTGGCTGTTTGGCTTTCAGGATTTTAAACTACACCACTGGCCTTCCTGGGTCTCCAATTTGCAGACTATGGGACTTAGCCTCCATAATCACATAAGCCAATACCTTAAAGTAAATCCCTTTACTTATATCATACAACTGAGTCTGTTTCTCTGGAAAACCCTTACCAATACAGTTGTCCCTCAGTATCCACAGGGGGTTCTAGGACACCCTGTGGATACTAAAATTTGAAGATTCTCATGCCCTTATACAAAATGGCATAGTATTTGTATATAACTTACCCACATCTTCCCATATAATTTAAATCATCTTTAGATCACTTTTAATACCTAATACAATGTAAATGCTATGTAAGTAGTTGTTATATTTTATTTTTTCTTTGTATTATTTTTAATGTTTTTTTTTTTTTTTGTCAAATATTTTGTGTCTGCGCCTGCTTAAATCCATGGGTGGAGAGCCTGTGGATACAGAGGGATGACTGAACAGAAATTGGTACCAAGAATTGCTGTGCTGCTTTAAAAAATAACTAAAAATGTGGAAGTAGATTTGTTACTGGGTAATAAGTAGGTGCTGGAGGAGTTTGAGGTACATGCTATAAAAAGCTGACATTACTATAAAGGAACTTTAAAGGTGGTTCTGGTGGTAAGGGCTCAGATAAAAAAGAGTACAGCTGTAGAGAAAGCTTCTGTTTTCTTAGAGAACACACAAACAATTCTGTACAGACTGTAGAAATAAGGGCAATTAAGGACTAATTTAGTGAGATCTTAGAAATGAAGAACATGTGATTGGGCAATGGAAAAAAGGCAATTCTTATTATAAAGTGAGAAAGAATTTGGATGAATTTTGTTCATGTTCTAGTGTTCCATGCAAGGTAGAACTTGCAAACAATGAAATCGGATATTTAGCTGATGAGATTTCTAAGCAAAGTGTTGACAGAGTGGTTTGGTTCCTACTAACTGCTTATAGTATAAAGTAAGAGGAGAGAAAGAATTTGAAACGGGAATTTTTAAGCAAAAATGGCCCAAAGGTTAAAGATTTGGAAAATTCTGAGCCAATGAATATTGCAAGAAATGAGAAAGGATGTTCTGAAGGTAGCTTTAAGGGTGTGGCTGAGGTACCATTTTATAAGATTAGTGGGAGTCTGAAACGAGGACATAATCAGCTATCTCAGCAGGAGCCAGGAATAGAGATGGGATTATGCCAGCAGAAACACTGCAACTGGGACTAAAGGAAACAGAGAAAACAATAGGAAGGCTGTGAATACATGCTATCCTTCAACAAAAGAAAAGGAAGACCCAAAGGTGATTCTGCGATCAATTGGGATGCCTCTCCCACCACAGACCCTGGAGAATGGTTAGTTCCTCCTTGGCTTCTAAGGGTGGGATTGCCTGCCTGGTTTTGGAGGGCCAGGATGGTCCCACCTTGTGCTTCAAGGGGCGTGGGGCAAAAAGGGACATTGTAGAGAGAAGCAGAATAGGGTGGAAGGAGCAGGCCCAGCTCACCAAGCCATGGGGGTGGCATTGCCACCTAGTGGGCCTGGAAGGCAGAGAACTGAGCCAAGACAACTATTCTCAAGCTGTAAGTTCTCATGAAGTTTGACTTGTTGAGTTTTGAACCTCCTTCGGACTCCTCAGGTCTTTCTTCTTTCTGATTTCCTTTTAGAATGGAAATATACGCCCTATGCTTGCCCCACCATTGTATTTTGGAAGCACAGAACTTGTTTGGGTCTCAGGTTCACTGCTGGAGAGAAATTTTGCCTGGGAATGACTTGTATGTCAAGTCTTTCTCATATCTGATTTGGATGATATTTAGTTGAAACTTTGAACTTTAGAACTTTAGATTTTAGAGTTAATGCTGAAAAGAATTAAGACTGTTGGAGTTTGTTGGGATGGAATGAATGTATTTTCCATGTAGAAAGAACATAAATTTGGGAGTACAAGGGGCAGAATCTTATGGACTGAAGATTTGTGATTCCCCAAAATTCATATATTAAAATCCTAACCTCCAATGTGATGGTATTAGAAACAAGGGACTCTGGGAGGTAATTAGGTAAGGAGAGTGGAGCTCCCATGAAAGGATTAATGCCCTTATGAGAAGAGGCACCAAGTGATGATTTTTCTCTCAGCCGTGTTAGGATACAAGGAGAAGATGACCATCTGCAAACCAGGAAGAATGCCCTCACCAGACACTGGATCTGCCAGCCTCCAGATCTTCCCAGCCTCCAGAACTGTGAAAAATAAATATTTGTTTATTTGATTACATAACTCATATTATGATATTCTATTATAGCAGCCTAAACTGACTAAAACAGAGGGTTCAAAGTTTCAGCCAGTTCCCCTGAATTGCTAGAAGTGAGATATGAGGCCATCTACAGAGTTAGAGAGGTTAAGATTGGTTTCGAGCTATTAGATACCCAGAAAAATTTTACGAATGCTATCATTTGAAATGGAGAACGGTCCATGTTTTATTAGGATGAAGAGTCTTCTCATATAACAAGGATCAAAATAACAGTGGTTTAACAAAGGAAGAAATTTATAATCTGAGCATAAGCAATGCAGACTGATTCAATGGCTCCAAAGTCTTAGGGAACTAAACCCTTTTGTTTTGTTGCTGTACTGTCTTAAGTGCTATGCCTTCACCTACATTATTCAAGATTACTTACCATCATGTCCACATTCCAGGCAATAGGAGTGAGGATGAAGAACAGAAGAAGAGGTCATCTACTGACTTTAAGGCCACTTATAAGAAGTTCAACAAGTCACTTCTCCTCACTGTCTATTATATAAAACTCAACATGGCCACACTCAGCTGCAAAGGAAGCAGGGAACTATAGTCTTCATCTGGGCAGCCAAATGCACAACTGAAACTTAGTGATTCCTTTATAAAGTAGGGAGATGAAAATGGAAATTGGAGAAAAACAGCATTTTATTCCACAGCCAGGAGTCATATGTTTATGGGTCCCAGAAAAGTTGTGGGTTGAGCCAAGTTTGTTTTTGAAAGTCATCCACTTTCCGTTTGTCCTCACCTCCACTGTGTTCATGATTTTTCCATACTGCTTGGTGACTTGTTCTGCTATGTGGGACAGGGAAATTAATATCTACCTCAGCTCTTCTTCTAGATTTTCAGATGGTTAAATGACCTTTCCTTGGAAATTTCCAGGGGACAAACTCAGGACTTCACTGGATTGTTGAATTGTTCTAATTTTTAGATTTTTCTTATTCAATTAACGTGCTGATGTTGTTATAAATAAAAATATAGCAGACATTATGCATTGCCTGTGCAACAGTCTTTCCTGTTTGTTTCCTGACACCAAACTCTAATTTGTTCAGGTAGTAAATGGGGGTTCCTTGATTGCATGGAATTTAGACCTCTGCCACAAAGTACATCATGACTAAAGTGATCCAATCATCACAATATCATTCCCCTTCACCAGATATGTCACCCAGTTCTCGATACAACAGGAAAAATTAGGAAGCTTGTGGCTTCCCAACTTAAAAAAGAAAATAAAAGTGATTATAGTGGCAATCTTGATTAAATAAGTGCAAAATTATTATTTTTTGTTAGGAGACAGAGTTTCACTCTGTTGCCTAGGATGGAGTGCAGTGGCGTGACCATAGCTTACTGCAACCTTGGACTCCTGGGCTCAAGTGATCCTCCTGCCTCAGCCTCTCAAGTAGCCAGGACTATAGGACTACAGGAGCACCCAACCACACTTGGCTAATATTTTTATTTTTTTGTTTGTAGATACAGGGTCTCACTGTGTTGTCCAGATTAATCTTGAACTCCTGGGCTCTCATAATCCTCCTGATTCACTCTCCCAAACTGTTGAGATTGAAGGCATGAGCCACTACACCTGGCCCAAAATGTTTTTAAATTATGAAAGAAAAGCAGACAAAATGAGGCTAATGGCTTAGTTAGACTGGTTGGAATACCACACACATTGAGCTATACAATTAGCATTTCAACGGACTACAGCAATCAAAATTGGAACTTGGAAATCAGCTAGCAACTGAGAAATTTAAGGGTCAAGACCTGGAGAAAGGACAACACATTGACCTAGTTGCACTGAAGGAAGCAATTCTGAACCTAGTGTCACAGTGGTTCTGGAGGAAGTGAAGAAGGTCCTGGAACTTAATGCAGGGATGACATGGAAGAAACAGGTAGGGAAACAGGGCACATCCAGTAGAGGGAGACTCAGGCAGCAGATAGACAATCTCTGCTGCATGACACACAGGGAGGCTGAAAGGTTTATGCCACTGAGTTTGTGAAATTCACAAGTGGAGTTCTAGCCTGTAGAAGTCTTCCTTGTAGCAGGAGCAATCAATGAAACTGGGGGTTCAAGCATACTAGGTAGAACATGAGAAAGAGTTTAGATGGAGGAGAATTATTCTGCAACATAAGTTTTGGAATTCAAATGCTAAAAAAGGACATAACGTATTTGAACTGAGGTATAGAAGCAGAACTTCTTCTTTTTGTTGCATACATTTTGAGAATTGTTATTTCCAGTGTAGAAACATTACCCTCTTACTCTTCACCCTCATCCATCTAATTCTAGTGGCAACCTGTCTCCTGATCTTGGACTTCAGTTCTTAGTTTTGCCTTTGCTGCTGCTTTCTGGTTTCCAGGCTGATACTTGACTCTCAACACTTCCTAAACACTTTGTTCTCTAATGCATTTGGCGCTTGGCACTCTGCAATTTAATCCCCAGTCTGGACTTGGTTCTATGTGGCTAGCACCTTGGTCTAGTCACTTCAGCCCCAGTCCAGGTACGGTTAGACCCAGGGGCAAGCACACTGTTGTTGTCGAGTGTTATTCCCCAAGTGTTTGTCACTTTCCCTAGATTGGCGATGATATATCCAAGATCTGTTTCAGAGACAGGAGATGTCATACTGAAAGAGGAAGGCTCCTCACTTCAGTGGGAAGCTATAAGGTAAGGACCGGTTGTTAACCAATCTGAGAACAGATGGCCTTTAAGGAACCTGGAGACATGCTGTAGAGTAGTGTTTGTTTGTTGATATTCTCATCCTTGTTTGGACATTTTTAGTAATAGAGTATAATGTTTTCTTTCCATGATTACATTAGTTAAGACAATACCAGAGGCTTGACACTCCACTTGGCATCTAATTGTATCATCCTGTCTTGTTCTACTTGTCAAACAAGTTTGAAACTGTCACCAGTAACCTGACCAATTCACCCTGCCTTGTATTCCTTAGCCCCAGACATCTGGATAGTTGAAGCCCTACCATCAGATCTCAATTTTTCATTCCCTCCAAGTTCCAGCAATGCATGTCTCTGGTTGAAAGAATAAAAAAGATATATTGGATCTATGATCCTCCCAACTCTGAACTCCCAATTCTCAGTCACATTTCATTTTCTGCTTCAGAAATAATTAGGTGCTCTGCTAGAGATGGCCTTTGTGCTCTGACCTGAACTTTTCACTATGTTATCTGGCTTAACTCCCTTATACCTTCTTTGTGTCCCCTTTGACATCAATAAGTTATTCCTGCTCTAGTCCCTAGCCTTCTCAATTGCTTTTTCATTCTCTCTATTCCAGCCTCTGTCCCTCCTTTGTATGCACTCCCATTCTCTAACACTCCTTATGCATCCTATGTGGCAATTTTTCCTCAGTGGTGGCAGGGGAAAGACAGGTAAGCTATGGCAAGCTTTCTTTTCAAGATTCATGATTACATTTCAACCAAAAAAAAAAAAAGTATTGATTGCTAAGCACTGTCCCAGGTTCTTATGATAAAGTGATCAAAAAGACAATTCCTGCCCTCAGAGGTACTCACAGTCCTATCCAAAAATAAATAAATAAATAAGCAAAAATAAAAAAACAGAGATGCATAAATGAATAGTGACGACGCAATGGAGTAAATACTGTAGAAGAGATATACATAAAAACTCTAAGAATATCAATATATTTTGTCTGTAGAGTAAAAGAAAGCTACAGACAAAAAGCAAACAATTAAATAGCTATTTATTTGGGCTTTTTTCTCCTTTATACTCAAGGAACTCATTACAAATTGTAGAATTCTAGACAGAAGGGTATTCCTTGTTTCATCTTGAGAAAATAGACTCCAAGAGGTTGAACGACTTGCCCAAATTCACTGAGCATGTTAAGACAATGCTGGGATCTTATGTGTTAGGAAAATAACACTAACTGCTAAAAGAGATAAACAAACCCTCACAATCTCAGTGGCTTGGTACAATAAAAGGATATCCTTTCTCTTGCATATGAACTGATGTGGGCTGGGTGGTCTTCCTCCGTCTTGGACGTATGCCATTTGGCACACGTCACCCCCAAAATTGTTCTAGCAGGAAAAGAGAGATGTGAAGGATACGTACTGGCTCTTAATTGCCTTGCCCTTGAAGTGACAGATACCATTTTCTCTCAATTCGTTGTCATATTCAAGTTTTATTGCCCCAATGTAATAAATATATAAGAATGCATGAAATTTATTGGGTCCAAACTATATTTGCCAGACCTGAACTCTCATGAGCATTTTGGATCTACTATCAGTGGATAATCATCAATACATGCTTGTGGTGTTGGCAAAACATAAAAAATATGTTTAAGAGAAATGGATGGATGGAATGATGGATGGATGGATGAGTGGAAGGACAAATATGAGATATGTCATTGGTTATCATTGTTTCAGCAGATCTTAGCTAGGCTGGTGTTTATTTTCTACCTTATTTTTCTTATGAGTTGACCCTTATGCTCTTTAGTTGAAGGGCGTGATCATCTTTCTGCCCAACAGAATTGAAGAGAATTTTGACAGTGCAGTATGAGGACATCATTGTGTTAATCATTTTGTAACTATTAATGCAGAATAAAATACCTAGCATAGTAAATAATAGCATTAGAACTGTCTTTGAAAGAAAAGGTCAATATCATACCTGCTTGCTGAAAGAAGAGATTAATATACTCTTGTTATTATTAATAATAGTAATTAGACTCTATTGCCTTAGCTGATCCTTAGGTTCCATTTATGGGAACAACCTAATGTTCTTCCTGAGCATGACTTGGCATATTTTAGCACATCATTGCAATCAGTGCCAGAATCTTCTTATCATTTTATTAGTTTTTTGGCGCTTGGATTTTGTATTTGTATTGGGCTTACTTTTCTACCTCTGAAACAGTTAGCAGGGATTTTTATATGAAAAGAAGACCTTTTCTTAACAGCATTTCCTATTGGGGGGTGTAACAATAGATCTTTGTATATTTTCCATCGTTTAGCAAGCCACTGCTGCAAATTAAGAGGATAAACATCCTTGTCAGAACAATTAACACTTGCAGCAGAAAACTCTTCTTAGCTGTGGAGCAGCAGAGGTGGGCTTAAATTGATCTTGTCATATAGGAAAACCTTTTCAGCACTGAGATCAGAGACAGGGAAGGGAAACACTGACTGTCTGCTGATCAGATGATCAACTTCTTTCTGTTACAATTCCTCCATCAAGATCACCTTTTAGTACTTTGCAAAGGGTTTGCAGAGACATAAAAATGTGCCAGAATCCGATCCTCCTTTAAAAGTAAAACACACAGAAGGTAATTTTAGGGATTCCCTCATTCAGGTGAATTCCCTTCCATTTTCTTTCCTTTGTATTGAATTTACACTAATATTTCCAATTTTGTATTAAGGCTGTCAAGGCATCTATTAAAATAAACCAATGTTACGTAGCAGGGGTAAACTGCTTACTCTTTATCATTAATGTCTTACTGTGAATAATTAAAATGAGGTTTCTACCCTCAGCTAAGCCTTAAGAAATAATAATGGCAATATTTAAAAACTTAAAATTTATTGCGTGCCAGAGTTACAGCGCAAACTGAGTTATTCTCTTGTTTGTTTCTTACAGTAATTTCATGGGATAAGGTAGACAGAGAGGAGCTGCTATTCTCATTTAATAGATGAAGAATCTGAGGCTCTGATGGTCAACTGGCTGCTCAAGGACATTTTAAAGGACTGGATTGTAGAAGGAAAGAGTAGTGAGGAAGGAGAAGCAGGAAGTGCTTTTGGGAGTGTCAGTTCTTGTTGAACCACCAGCAAGCATACTGAAGAGTTAGGGAAGCTCTCTTTTCTTGAGAGTCTGTTAAGTAATAAGCACTAAATCAGACTCTTACATACACTGTTTCATTTTATCTTCTCTATAATCCTGCAAGATGAATAACACCCAAAGTTTATAGATGAGGAAATGGGTTTAGAAAAATTAAAAATCTTGCTCAAAGTTACTCAACTAAAAGAAGCAAAATATTTTCCTATTTCTAAGCCCACATTCTTGCACAGCCACATGCTACAGTGCAAGGAAGCAAACAAAGAAAAGGTCACGGGAGGGCCTTGAAAACAAATTTCCCTTTCTTCACATCTGTCTCGGGCTTGGCTTGTCTGCCCTTCTGCCCTTCACCTTTTCCATTAACTCTGCAATCCTGCAAAGAACAAAAATTTTATCACACTCCGACCAAAGTGAGGACTTTAAAAATTTCTACTTGGATATTCTTTTTCGGTTTTCAAAGTATCTTGTTCTCCCCTCAGATTCATATTATGTGGGGCATTTCATATGTTTATTTCAATAACTTTTCTATTGTTGGGATGTAGCATGATGAGAGTTTTTGCTGTGTTTTTTTCTTTTTTTTTAATCTTTTTTTTTTTTTTACATCAGGGCACGTTATTCCCCCTTATTGAATAATTGGCTGCCCTGTCTTTCCCTTCTATGTCAAAAATTACCCCCAATTACCTTTAGGTACACTATAACCGCTTAGAAGTTTCTGTCCAGACTTTTTCCCCCAGCAAGAAGTCATTTAGGGAAGAGAGTGAGAGATATTATATAGTAGAAAGCAGACAGCTTAACTTTCCCTTAGCATTTGCTACCATAGTTGCTCTAAACCAAAATTACTCTTTCCTTGATTGAAAGGTGGCCACCTCTTGGGTGAAATGTGGCAGCTGCTTAACAGTGTGCATTAATAAAACATCATCATCTAAGAAGCAGCAAGTAATGATGAGCTGATGGATTTAATTGACAAGGCAGACAGAGCCTGATTGGGCTCAGTGGTATTTTTTGAGTTTTTATCTCCCTATTGAGAAACCTTGGGTAGGCTGCTTAATTTCCCCATTACTCAGTTTCCTCATCTGTAAAATGGGAATAATAACACTTACCTAGCTCACAGAGGCATTGTCAGAATTAATTAACTCAGGCAAAGTTCTCTGAGATCCCTCCATAAATGGTGCCACGCAGTTGCAAATGATTAGTGTCCTTATTATTCTGACACTCTCCCATACGGTCCGTCAATCAAATCCAGTTCTAGCTGAACTGGGCAGAGCAATGGATTCTGCAACTGCATTCAATGGCAATTTGCCCTGAAGATAAAGTCTGTCTCACACAATGTCTCCCCAGAGCAAGCTTAAGCTGGTAGCAGTATTGATGTAGGTGATCTGCCTGCCAGGATGCACAGAGTCAGTTTAACTAGAGCTAATTATGGCCAGCAATAATGCCAGAGCCAAGAACTCACCTCTGATTATGATGGGATGTTCAAAGAAACTATTTCTGAGTCAGATAATTGGGCAAGATTTTCTGCACCATTGCTATGGGTAGCATTCTGAAGAATGTCAGGGCATCTCAAATTTCAGAAGAAGGAGACGTGTAATACTTTTCTAGAAAGGAAGAGGAACGATGAGAATTGTTGTATTTGCAAATTGCCCTCTGTGATGTTCATAATTTATTTATTTGGGCCATATTTTGTTATTGTTGTTGTACAAATGTTATACGTTTTTTTTTTTCCCTAGGATAGAAATAAAGGGATGAAAAGAGTTGTCATCCAAGACAGGTAAGGTGGAACCCCCAATCTCATGAGAACTTTTGATCTACCCGGCGCAAGACAGATGTGAACAAATATAGAGAGTAGAGGAAGTGAAGCCTTGAGGAAGCTGGAGCCAATGCTGAATGCAGGTGTTTTGATGTGGTATGGCTGATGTTACTAATATAAGATCATAAATGACAAACGTGTATAATATGTCACTCCAAATATCCTCGATTCCGTAACTATGACCTTAATGCAAATTACCATCTTTTCTCATTGGACTATTTGGTAACCCTCCAGCTGGTCTCCCCTGTTTTAGCCTTTATCCTATTGTAGTCTAGTCAAAACGTACCAGATTACTCAGAGCAAGTTACATTTATGTTTAAATCTTTCAAGGTTTTCTTCCCCAATGCACTCAGAATCAAATTTAAACCCTTACTTACTATTGCTTCCTGGTTTCCATTGCCCATCTCTAAACTAATCCTATACCAAAATCTACCTGTGGTCTAAGCTTAGTCTATGCCAGTTTCCTTTCAGTTCCCTGAAAGCCAAATCTTTTCATGCACCAGGGCCTTTGCATGTGTCCTTTCTGCCTAGAACATTCTTTTCCACCTGACTTCCTGGCTAGACCCCAATTCTTAATCACTTTTCAATTTAAATGTAAATCATCTCTCTCTCTTCCTTGCCAATATCTTGCTTGTTGTTGTTGCTCCCCTTCATGGTATTTTCTTAATGATTTGTGATTATCTATTCACTCACTCATTCATTCATTCACATATCTTTAATTTACTTGTTAACTGGTTCTTTCTGCTACAGAAGGTGAACTCTCAGAGAGAAAGAACTTGCCCTCACCTCTTATTTACTGGTACCCAGCACAATACCTGGTACAAATAGATGTAAAATATTTTAATGTTCTTGAATAACAACTACTTTTGTTGAACACCTACCATATGTCATATGCTATACTATATACTTTATGGACAAGTCACATTTTTCCATGCAAAAACCTTAAGAGGTTGGTGTCATTTAGCTACAGTTTTCATACAATCAAATTGTGGCTTAGGGACACTGAGACTTGCTGAAGATCACAGCTTGAACTTAGTGAAAACTAGATTCAAACACAAGTCTGCCTGGCTCTACAGCCGGAACTGTAACCATTGTCCCTCAACTTTGGAGGATAAATGAACAATCTAAAAGAAGCGGGTCAATCCTAAATCCTCTCTCAATTGTATTGAACATGGATTGGCTTGAAGGTATTTTTTGGAAATTGGAATCGAAGAGCAAGAATTCAATATGTTAACTACCTTTGTTAAGTCCTGAGCACTTGGAGATTACTTTGTAGAGGAGAATTAGTAAAAATTTTGAAAAGCATCAATTAGAACCATGTTTTTCTGCCTCTCTTAGAAAATTTTCCTATTTATTTTCAAATCACTTCTTGCCTGGGGACATCTCCGTCTTTGGCTTCTGACTACTGTTTCCTGGAGGAAAGTTTAGGGAAAGTGAAAATTATTTTACTTTAGGTTCGCTTCACTTCAATTAAGAACCCTGGATGCTTCAGAATCAAAATAAATAAATAGCAAAAATCTGTTTAATTAAAGTGTGAAAAGATTGTGATTTTTTCCCAAAGTTTGGCATTAATGTGATATTTTGGTTGTGGGTTGAAGTACTCTTCATAGTTAATACAAACAAAAAGGATAGCTTTTAAAAGATGAGACAAATTTCAAATAGCAGTGTGGTTTTTTTTTCTTTACCAAAATTAAAAATAAAAAAGATCAGTTATATGTAGATGAATAGGGTTTTCTACCATAATATGAATATTTTCCCTGAAAGATAATATTTTTTCTCTTCCAGGATTGTTTTGCTGAAAGATTTCTGATTGCTTGTGATGGTAGTAAAAAGAAGATAAAATAAAGCCATAGATGTATTTAAATCATCAAATCTCAACCAGAGCAATCAAAACAACCATAAAGACACATCAAGATGAATTTCAAATGTTGTGGCACAGCTGTGGACTTCTAGGAAACAAAGAACTAAACTAAGATCAGAAGAGTTGGTTAAAATCATACAATATGTCTGTGTCCCAGATACTAGGATACGCTCAGCGCCACAAGAGGTACTGGGTATTGAAAGTTGAAATAAGTCACTCTTGACTCCTATGGACTACTAGTGAAGACAGGCAGAGTGATTGATAAATCATTATAAAGTGGTCAGTTTTGGGACAGAAGTAGTCACAGAGTTCTATGTAAAAACAGAAGGTAGAGTCTTAAATGCAGACTGGAAAAATTGTGACAGAATTCCTAGAAGAGGAAACACCTGGGCTGAATCTTAAAGGAATGACTAATTCTCAAAAGGTTAACCATGTCATTTTGAGGGACTAGGAATCGGAGTCCCTGTACTTTCCCTGAGCTTGTCAGTCTTGTTGCTTCCTGAATTTCTCCTCAGCCAGAGAACATCACTGCTCCACCCAATTTTTCAAGCTCATATTTCTTTAGATAGGGAAGGATTTCTGCCTTTCTAGCAACTACATGAAAACACCTGGTGAAAAATTAAAATTACAGCTTGCCTGGGTTGAATTTCTTCACTAGTCCTTAGTGAGGCTGAGGAAGTGGTGTTTTCTGATTGGTCTAGCTTTGACCCACCCAATGTGCCTAGAACACTTGTTATCTAAGATGGCAACTTCTACTTAAAACCTACAGAAGTAGAAAGAAACATTTAACAGATGAAGCATAAAGGATTGTTGACAAGATTAAACAGCTGATACTTGTAGGAACTATTTTCCAGCCTACCAGTGGCAAAAGGAATTAAGGCTCTGTGGATACATTTTAGGTTCCATTTGCCTATGGGATCTAAAAACTATCAGGCCAGAAAAAATAAATACTTGCTAAGTTATTTTCTGGGCCAACCCTTTATTGGGTGGTTTTCTTTCATTATTTCATTAAAATTTTCAGTGCAACCTTTGGAGATAGGTACTATATTAAATATGAGAAACAGAAAGGTTAACTCTTAGATGATCACAGGGATTTGGAAGTCACAGGGATTTAATTTGTTTTTAATTAGCAATTTCATGTTTCCTCTACTATACCATGTGGGATCTTTAGAAAACAATATTTGTAGCCTAATGCATAATCTTTAAAATGACCAGAGATGTGCAAATAGGAGACTCATTTTGTTTTCTTTTTTGCTGACTTTATGATAAGATGGTTTTCTTTCTTCAAATTTTAATGTGCTATGTCAGGAGAAAATATATAATGAGTGCTCTGGATTTTCTTTCTTTTGAGCTGATTCTGTAAGATGTGTCACATGTATCTTCCTTAGAGAGAGTAATTAATGGGGTGTATTGTTATTTCCATATGATATCATCTCTGGAAGGACTTCTCTTTGGGCACATAGTGTGGAGGTGGGAGGGGGGAAGGGACAAGGAAGGACACTTGTAAATTTCTGTGTTCATATTGAACATTTTTCCAGTAGGATGGAACAGGAAAATATCAATAATTAAATGGGGAATATTTGTTCATCTTTATAGAGAGATTTGCTTATTAAGCTTGGTTGAAAATTCTTTTGGAAGGGTCATTGTATCTGGCTCACTGATTGTGGACTAGCTGAATATGGGGTGGGGTGGCATGGGGTGGAGTTGGATATGCCACTGCAAGACAATGCTTAGATCATTCAGTGGGAAACTATTCACTGCTCCTTAGCTTGGCTCATTGCTCATTTCATTAACACTGCACAGGGTTCCCTAGGAATTATTTTTTTTCCTCTCTCAGGCAAACATTAGGCTTAGTTGCAGAGATGAGAGAGATACATAAATGGATAGGGGGAAAAGGTGTATCTCATTTTATTACTCTTTTGTGTAATAGTAGTAAAAGTTTTGTAGGGAGTATTGTATACTGTAAAGCAATCATTTGCCAACGGGTAAACTTACTGAACACCAATGTCTGTTTTTAAAAGATCCCTTGTGTGTCATGAACTACACAGCGTTCATAAAAAGTTGTACTCCAGGGTTACATATTCTTGTTTCCTCAATTGCTGGAGTTTTCTGAAGTCTCCAAGGATGCAGGATTAAACATTTATTGTCAGGAAGCACCAGGTTGCACTTTGTCTTGTGCTTTGACACATTCATTAGCCCAGACTTCAAATTTTCAATTACAGAATTCATAAAGTAGTACAAAAAATAAATAAATAAAGTAACACATACACGCACACTCACAAAATAGTTAAAAGTAGTGAATGAAAGAAGGAGAAAGAAAGGCAACAAGATTTGTGCCTTGCATTTTGAAGACTCTATTCTTGGCCTGTCATGTTATTTTGGCCCTTACAGGCAGTGTATTCCCTTGATGAATGATACCTGGAGTTATATTTAAGTCATAAATTACTCTGATTGATTACTTCTATTTGTTGTCCTAAGAAAATAAGATTTTCTATCTTTTAATCTTTGGTCTTTAGTGGAGAAGTGATATGACTCATGTAGTAGATAAAGAATATGAAAGAAATTAGCAAAACTTCCTTGGCTGGGCACGGTGGCTCACGCCTGTAATCCCAGCACTCTGGGAGGCCGAGGTGGGAGGATCGTTCAAGGTCAGGAGTTTGAAACCAGCCTGAGCAAGAGCAGGACCCTCATCTCTACTAAAAATAGAAAGAAATTAATTGGACAACTAAAAATATATAGAAAAATTAGCCAGGCATGGTTGTGCATGCCTGTAGTCCCAGCTACTTGGGAGGCTGAGGCAGAAGGATTGCTTGAGCCCAGGAGTTTGAGGTTGCTGTGAGCTAGGCTGATGCCACAGCACTCTAGACCAGGTAACAGAGTGAGACTCTGTTTCAAAAAAAAAAAAAAAAAAAGTTCATCATGGTGAATTGGTGAAGATAGACTAGATAACAATGCATACATAAGAATATATTTGAAGAGGAAGATAAAAAGTCAATTTCTATGACATGACCATTCAGAAATTCTAATTTTAAAAACTACTATAAATTATATACATAAAATTAAATAAAGTTTTAAAAATATAGACTGTTGGCTTCAGTTCTGACATATGAAGTACTTGAATGTCATCATCCACCATCCTTACAGCAAGGAAAAACTGGACAGCTTGAGAATCAACTAATTTTGTTTGGACCAATCAGAGAACTGAGGCCTCAAGGCAAACCACCACTCAGAAATCTCTAGAGGTAGGTCCATTTAGAGAGACATAGGCTGTATCTGCTTCTGTAACAGAAGCCCTGGAGCCATAAACAGGTAGGAATACTTAAGAAGTCTCTTGGTCCATTCAGGCTCCTATAACAAAACACCATAACCTGGGTGGCTTACAAACAACAGAAATTTATTTCTTATAACTCTGGAATCTGGGAAGTCCAAGATCAGGGCACCACCAAATTTCTTATCTGGTGAGGAACAACTTTCTGGTTCATAGATGTGATTTTCTCACTATTTCTATATGTGGTGGAAAAGATGAGGGTTGTCTCTCAGGCTCCTTTTGTAAGGATACCAACCCCTTGATAAGAGCTCTGCCCTCATGATCTTGTCACCTCCCAAAGCCCCACCTCCTAATACCATACTTTGGGTGTTAAAATTTCAATATATGTATTCTGTGGGCACACAAACATTTAGACCATAGCAAGTGGTAATTTTGGGAAATTGCTGAGGCTGAGTGAGTGTGGACTAGTTTGAGAGTAACAAATTTCTGGTGCCCACAGTCTTTGCAGGGTCCCACAGTTCTACAGGTTTTACCTTTAGGAGCTCCATCAGGTTTTCATAGTAAAGATCCAAGAACGATACTTTCCCTCAGGACCCTGGCCAGAGAGGGGAAGAATAATTCTTGTGAGATGCACCCAGAGCCTGTTCCATAACAAATGCCCATTTTAGGAAAAAGGCTTTTCTGGAAAATAGAATTCCTACTACACCAGCTCATTCAGTCTTCCTGTCTTACCTGAGGTGGCAAACATCATAGTATATAGGGATCAATGCTGTAAGAAAATAGATTAGAAAGAATTTAGCTAAGGAAAGAAGTAGATGGCTAGTGGGAGAAGAACTGTACTAAGGAGAAACACAGTCTGAAATGGGTTGAAGTTCACACCCCTGAGAGGAAAGCCCATTAAAAGAATTGGATTTAATTGGAAAATTAAACACTCTGTCTCCCCTCTCACTTTGCCACTTCACAAGCAGGGCTATGGTATAATAACAGTGGATTACAACTGAAAAAGCTGCAAGATATGAACTATCTCTAAGGAACCAAATGTTTGAGAAAGACCAAAACAAAGACACTAGAGGAAGCCTCTAGCATCTACAGCTACAGCAAACATTAAACACAGTTCAACTCATAGGCAGACTAATTGAAACCATCAACCTAACAGCCAATATACCTCAATTTCTATGAGTTTATATAGCATGTCTGACTTTCAAGAAAAAATTACAAGACATGTCAAAAGGCAAAAACAAATAAACCAAAACAGTTTGAAGAGACCAGACTAAGATATAACACAGATTTTGCAATTATCAGACAGAAAATTTTAAATGATTATAATTAATATGATAAGGGCTCTAATGAAGAAAAAGTAAACAACATGTAAGAACAGATGGGTAATATGAGGAATAAAGAATCAAAAAGAAATGCTAGATATTAAAAACACTGTAACAGAAATGAAGAATGCTTTTTGGTAAGTTTGTCAGTAGACATGACATGGCCACAGAAAGAATTGGCGATCTTGAAGACAAGCCAATAGTAACTTTCCAAACTGAAATGCAGTAAGAAAAAAGAATTTTAAAAGCAGAATAGATGTACAAGAACTGTGGGACAGTACCAAAAAGTGTAACATTTATGTAAGAATAGAAGAAAGACAAAACAGAATAAATGTTTAAAGTAATAAAAGCTAAGAACTTTTCAATATTAGTGAAGAACAGAAAACCACAAATCCGGGAAGCTCAGAAAACACAAAGCAGGATTAATACCAAAATACTATCTTAACAATGCAAGGAGGAAGAACGTAGCATGAAATATTCAAAATATTGAAAGAGAAAAGCACTAACCAACCTAGAATTTTTATTCAACAAAATTATTCTTTAAAAATAAAAGGAGGCATATGAAAAAAATTCTCAACATTTCTAATCATCAGGGACATGCAAATCAAAACCACAATGAGATACCACTTATCTCCAGTGAGAATGGCCTTTATCAAAAGGTCCCAAACAATAAATGTTGGTGTGGATGCAGAGAGATAGGAATGCTCATACACTGCTGGTGGGACTGAAAACTAGTACAATCTCTGTGAAAAGCAATGTGGAGATACCTCAAAGAGATACAAGTAGATCTACAATTTGACCCAGCAATCCAATTACTGGGCATCTACCAAAAAGAACAAAAGACATTCTATAAAAAAGACATCTGAACTAGAATGTTTATAGTAGCACAATTCACAATTACAAAGATGTGGAAACAACCCAAGTGCCCATCAATACATGAGTGTATTAATTAAATGTGGTGTATGTATACCATGGAGTACTATTTAGCTGTAAGAAACAATGGTGATATAGCTCCTTTTGTATTTTCCTGGATAGAGCTGGAACCCATTCTACTAAGTGAAGTATCCCAAGAATGGAAAAACAAGCGCCACATGTACTCACCAGCAAATTAGTTTTAACTTATCAACACCTAAGTGCACATATAGGAATAACATTCTCTAGGTGTCAGGCAGATGGGAGGGGGGAGGATAGGATGGGTATATATATACATAATGAGTGTGATGTGCACCATCTGGGGGATGGACACACTCGAACCTCTGACTCGGGGCGGGAGGGCAAGGGCAATATATGTAACCTAAACATTTGTACCTCCATAATATGCTGAAATAAAAAAAAGTAAAGAAGAAATAAAACTTTCTCAGAATAATGAAACCTGAGGGAATTTATCACTAGAAACCCTACCCTGCAAAAATTATCAAAAGAAGTTCTTCAGGCATAGGGAAAACAATATATGTTATGAACTGAATGTTTGTGTCCCCCTAAATTATATGTTGAAAATCTAACCACCAGTGTGACTATATTTAGATATGGGTCCTCTATGAAAGTAAATAAAATTAATTGAAGCCATAAGGGTGGGGCTCTGATCTGATAGGATTAGCGTCCTTCTAATAATTTATAAGAAGAGACACCAGAGAGCTAGTACTCTCACACTCATATTCTCTCTCTCTTCCTCTCTCTCCACCTTATGAGAGGATATAGCAGAAAGCTGACCATCTACAAGGCAAGAAGAGAGCTGTCACCAGAAACTAAATTTACACCTTGATCATTGACTTCCATCCTTCAGAATTGTGAGAAAATACATTTTTGTGGATTAAGCCACTCAATCTGTTTTATTATGGTAGTCCTAGCAGACTAATACAATATAGGTCGGAAACTCTAATCTATGTAAACAAAGCAGAGGGGTAGAGGTAAATCTTCCTGTTTTTCCCATGAATGTTCACTGAATATGAACCAACAAAAGGCAGATTAATAGGAAAAAGGCATGCAAATTTATTTTAATGGACATAAATATGAAAGCCACATACAAATTTTATGAGATATATGGACATGGAATACAGACATTGTTTGGGGAATGATTCTCTTTGGAAGCCTGATGGGATCTACATGTAACTGGAAGGTTATTGGAACTGCACAGGAACAGATTGTCTTATTATGCAGATAAAGTATCCAAGACAATCTCCCAGGCTGCCCTCAGAGGAATAGCCAAAGAATCTGTCTGGTTATGGTGATAGTTCCCAGTCTCTTCTCTTCTCCAGTGGTTACTCTATCCTGGTTGTTGGATAAGATTCTCAGGAAGTGGGGGAGGTCTTGAAACAATTGCATATCTTTTGGAAAGAAGTTTTCTTGGTTAGATAAGAAAATTTCAGAAAGAATCTCTCCAGATGCTTCAGAAAAGACGATCAAAAAGAAATAGAGGTAGGCAAAGGTCAAAGACAGATCTTGTGTCTGCTTCCTTAGTTAAGCATGTCAAGGTGCCATAAATTTGGGGATCAGTTTCTGAACCTCAGCAAAAAGAATAGTGTGGGAAAGGTAATCAATGAAGTTAAAACAAAATTATTTATTTTTCTTATTCTAGATTGATCAAAAAGGTAATTATTTGTTTAAGGAAATAATAGCAGTGACATATTTGGTATTTATAGCATATGGATAAGTGAAGTGAATGACAGCATTGCCACAAGGGACAGAAGGGAGGAATTAGAAACACTTTGTGATAGGTACTTCCCCACATGTGACCTCCTACAGTGTTATTTGGAAGTGGACTTACTAGTTATAAAAATATATTATAAATTCTAGGCAATAGCTAAAATAAATTTTTTAAAAAATTGATTTGCTAAGATTGGAGATAAAACTAATCATATAAAATGGTCAGTCATAACCAGAGAAGGGAGAAAAGAGGGAAAACAAAAAACCAGTTCAATGAATAGAAAAGTTACAAACATGCCATATATTAATGCAACTATATCAAAATTACTTTAAATATAATGTCACAAATATGCCAATAAAATAAGAGATTAACAAACTGAATTTTTTAAAAAGACCCAACTATATATTGTATACAAAAAATCCATTTTAAATATAAAGACATAAATTTGTTAAAAATAAAGAAAAAAGATATACAATGCACACTATTAAAAAAAAGCAAGACTAGCTATATTAATTTCAGAAAAAAAACAATTTTAGAACAAGTAAGATTATATGAGATAAATAAGTACATTACAAAATGATGAAAAGTTAATTATTCAAGGAGACATAAAGATTCTAAAACTGCATATATCTAATAACCAAGCATGAAATACATGAAGCAAAACTGATAGAATTAAAAAGTGAAACAGAGAAATCTATGATTATAGTTGAAAAATTCAGCATCTCTCTGTAGTTAATTGACAGAACAGGCAGACAATCAGAAAGGATATACATACCCTGAACAGCACTATCAATCAACTTGATCCAATAGACATTTATAAAATGCTCCATATAACAACAATAGAATACTTATTCTTCTCAAACTCACATTCCAGGTCTTAAGAGAAACATTCTGGATCTTAAGACACACTTTAAATTAAAAGAATAGAAATTATACAATGTATGCTCTTAGGCTACAAAGGCATTAAGCTAGAAATTAATAACAGAAAAATAGCTAGAAATCCATCAATATTTGAAAATCTTTTAAGCAACTGTCAAATTAAAGAAGGCACAAGAAAATTGTAAAACACAGTTTTGAATTAAATTAAAATGGAAATATAATTTAAATGTGTGGAGGAGGCAAAAGCACTGCTGTAATTTATAGCACCAAATACATATATTAGAAATAATAATGATCTAAATTTGATAATCTAAGCCCTTACCTTATAACATTAGAAAAAGAAGAACAAATTAAGCCTAAAACAAGCAGCAGAAGAGAAACAATACAAACTAGAGTGGAGATCAATGAAATTGAAAACCAGAAAAATGATAGAGAAAATCAAAAAAACCAAAAGCTGGTTCTTGGAAAAGATCGATAAAGTTCATAAACCTCTAACTATATTAACCAAGAAAAAATGAAAAATGCACACATTTTTAATATTACAAATAAAAGAGATCATCACTACTGATCATATGGACATTAAAAGGATAACAAAATGATACTATGCCCACAAATTTAACAATTTACATGAATGAACCAATTCCTTAAAAAACATGAACCACTGCAACACAAAAAAGGAGAATTTTATTATTTGAATAGCACTATATCTATTAAATATATTAAATTGGTGATTAATAGCTTTCTAAAAAAGAAAGCACTAGAGCAACGTGGTTTCACTGGTGAATCATACCAAACATTTAAGGAAGAAATGATACTAATTCTCCACAAACTCTTCCAGAAAAAAGAAGCAAAGGAAACATTTCCCAACTCAAGTCTATGAAGTTAGCATGCCTTAATACCAAAACCAAATAAAGATAGTACAAGATAGTACAAGTATAAAATTATAGTACAAGATAGTACAAGTATAAAATTACAAACTAGTATCTCTCATGAACATATATGTCAAGGTCCTCAACAAAATATTAGCATACAAACAATTTTAAAAAACTATGCATCATGAAGGAATGTGATTTATTTCAGAGTTGCAAAACGAGTTTTCAATTTGAAAATCAATCAGTGTAATTCACCAAATCAAGAAACTAATAAAGAAAAATCATATGATCATATCAATTGATACAAAAAAGACATTTGAAAAAAATCCATCACTTATTCATGATAAAAACATGCAATGAATTGGCATAAAAAGAACTTCCTCAACTTGATAAAGAACATTCACAAAAAAACTTCAGTCAACATCATATTAATGGTGAGAGACTCCTAAGAAGGGGAACAAAGTAAGGATGTCCTCTGTTACCACTCCTATTCATCATCATACTGGAAGCCTAGCTAGTAGCTGATCAACACCTAAGTGGACACACAGGAACAACATTTATTGGGTGTCGGGTAGACGGGAGGGGGGAGGAGGGGATGGGTATCTACATAATGAGTGCAATGTGCACCGTCTGGGGGATGGTCATGCTTGAGGCTCTGACTGGAGAGGGGAGGGGGGCAAGGACAATGTACATAACCTTAACATTTGTACCCCCATAATATGCTGAAATAAAAAAAAATATAAATAAAAAATATATAAAAAAAAAAGAAAGTTCTCCTAAGGAGAGAGAATGGAACTTATATTTCTTTATGTGATGTCAATTCTGAATAAATATTTGTTTGTTGATTGTGAAAAAAAGAAGAAGAAAAAAAATAAAAGTTACTCAGATTGGAAATAAATAAACTGTCTTTATGTGCAGATGACATGATAGTCTACTTAGAAAATCCTAAAGAATCTGTTATTTAAAATAACAAATTAAATTACAAACAATTCCTGAAATTAATAAGCTTGTATAGAATGGCTGTAGGACAGTAGGCTACAACATCAATATTCAATTACTTTTTTAGGTTTCAGAATAAACAAGCAGATTGAGAAACAAAATATCATTTAAAACAGCTGGCCCCTATCAAAAAATCCCAAAACAACAAATGCTGGCGAGGATGTAGAGAGATAGGGACACTCTTACACTGTTGGTGGAACTGCAAACTGGTGCAACCTTGGAGATTCCTCAAAGAGCTAAAATTAGAATTACCATTTGATCCAGCAATAGCATTATAAGGCATCTACCCAAAAGAACATAAGACATTCTATGATAAAGACATCTGCACCCGAATGTTTATGGCAGCACAATTCACTATTGCTAGGTCATGGAAACAACCCAAGTGCCCATCAATTCATGAGTGGATTGTTAAAATCTGGTATATGTTCACAATGGAATATT
>CAUYRT010020669.1:0-16248 GCA_963574885.1 Lepilemur ruficaudatus
TTGGCCAATTATTTTCTTTCTATTTTTAGTAGAGACAGGGTCTCGTTCTTGCTCAGGTTGGTTTGCAGCTTCTGACCTTGAGTGATCCTCCCACCTCAGCCTTCCAGAGTGCTAGGATTACAGGCATGAGCCAGAGTGCCCGGCCAATAATGTTATTTTTAAATGTTTTTTTTGTTTATGTCTTCCCCTGACAGAGTGCAGGCTCCATGAGGGGAGGGATTTTGTTTATTTGTTAATTTCTGTGTATCCCAAGCACCTAGAATAGTGCTTTATAAATGATAGCCCTTTAATAAATATTTACTGAATGTGGAATCAATCTTCGAGAGCAAAAGTACTGTTTTCAAGTATAATCTGGGGAATGCCACTTCTGAAGGATGTACACAGGACAGCTAAGCTTCATGTCCCCTCGTTGGAAACTGACATGAGTCCCCACAAGTGTAATTTTGTGATCTCTGTGAACATCAAAGCTTGCTTTACAGGATGCTCAGAGAGAGGACCAATAATGATGAAAAAATGTTCAGAAATGCAATGAAAGCTGCAGAAATGGTACATTAGGATTATAAGAAAAGAGCCCGGTGAATAGGGGCAAATATTTACTTTAGTCTTATAAACCAGCAATCCCTGACCTTTTTGGTACCAGGGACCAGTTTCATGGAAGAAATTGTTCCATGGATGGAGGTGGGGGTGGGGTGGGTGGGGAGGTGGGGGCTTAGGGCTCAGACGGTGTTGTGCTGCTGGGCTCCTAACAGGCCACGGACTAGTCCTGGGCTGCGGCCCGCGGGTTGGGGCCTGCAGCTATAAATAATGGATTTCACTGTCCACTCAGCATTCAGGGCTGGCTAGTCTAATGTGCTGACAGAAGGCCATACAGGCTCAGAAAAACAAGCTGGGTCATGAGGACTTCAATGAGAAGAGAAGAGACAGTCATGAGTTTGGCTGGCTGCATCGATTGCCAGGAAATTATCCACCCATTCATTCCGCAACATTGTTGTGCTTGGTACTACCATTGGCCCTGGGAATCAGGCTGCAGAACTGAGACTGAAGAGCAAGGTAAAGATACAAGAATTGAGGGAGATTCCAAGTGGTCTCCAAGACAAAAACAAAGTCTGGGCTTGAAGGGTTAACACCGCAGCTCCTTGAAGCCTAAGGTGACAGTGGCATCAGCAACAACACCTCTGGTGGGGTTAGGGTGGAGGCTGGAGAGGGCAGGCCCAAGTGTCTCAGGACACCCAGAGCCTCCAGGGGCATCAGGCGAGGCCCTAGCTTGCTCTTTTTTCACTTTGCAGCCAACCGTGGAGTCTGGCAGCATAGGATTTTGTCTATCTTTCTCAAACATTATCTTCAATCACACTTTATCATTCATAGGACACTTCTTTGGCAAGAGTAACTATTTGGAAGACAGCCAAAGAAACAGGAAGAAAGAAAAAATAAAAGGCTCTGAATGTCCAGGATAGCATGATATGGAGTTTTATCTACTTAAAATTGAAGTGCTTCACTTCTTCAAGAGTGCCTTAGGCACTCTGCCAAAGCCTAGGGATGCTACAGCATTCTGTAGAGTTCCCCAGATCACAGGAGAACCAAAGTAGCAGGAAAGGCAGTGAGTGACAACTGAGACATGAGGGCAGAAGAGGAGATGGGAAAACTAGACAGTAGACACAGTAGTTGAGAAACCGTACTTCTCTGGGTGTAGATGAGTGCAAGGACAAACTCTGGATGAGTGAATGGACTCCAAGACATCACTGCATTGTGGGATGCGTTCTTGTTCACAATAATGCCTGACTTATCAATAATAATTCAGCTAAGATCACTAACTCCATTTAACTATGCAGGGACAATGTGCAATGCATTTTAAAAAGATCTCCTTCCCAAAAGACTGGGAGTAAAAATAAAATGTTAGCACAGCTAAGCAGAGTTCACTAATATTTTTTGAATTACTTTGTGACTGTTTATTTCACATATGTACAATCTTTCATTCAGTTCTGATACTAGCTGCAAAATATTTTTATTCTTATTCCCACTTTACAGAGGAGAAAGCTGAGGCTTGGTGAAGTTAATTCATTTGTTCAAAGCCCCCAAACCAGTAAAAGGCAGTACTGGTCTTCAGACCCAGTTTTGTTTTGCTCTAAAGGATGAGTTCTTAAGATTTTCATTAGCTGCCCCTCTTCTACATTTCAGGCTCAAGGATTGACTGCTCAGAAGTTGTACAAAATCATATTTGTAAATATTGTTCTGCATATTTTTATTTAATGGAACTTTGTTAGCAGGCTTTATTTCTCCTTCCAGTTCTTAGTAACTCATTTCTGATCTGCATTTCTCATAAGGGGTTTCTTTCAGAGGTTGGTATGTTGTTTTGGATTGTTTTGTGTTTTGACATGTCAGCATCTCCCTGATGTATGTACGCAGGCAAGCACACTGAGATGATTTGTGTTGATTTATATCAAATGACTAAATGACACAGTATTCTTAAAGAAAAAAATGCTGTGACTCAGCAGTCATAGTTAAATCTGGTAGGTGTTCAGTTATATTAGTATCTTTACTTTCTGAACATGTGCAAATATAAAAACAATGTTTAACTGTCATCCCAAGCTTGGAAAATATGTTAGGTAGGCAGGCAGCAATATATGTTCTAAGCAAACACAGATCAGTTGAGCTAAAACAGGAAGCAATGAAGCACTGATTGCAAAATCTAAATTCTCTAAAATTTTGTGGATGATGCTTAAAGAAATTGCTCAGAAAACAAGGGTGGTGCCTATCATGGGTCAATTTTGACCATTTTCCAGATCAGCTATTAAATGTTAAGCCTCGAGTTTAATGTCCTATGTAGGCAAAAATTTCTGCTGTTTTCCTGAAGGTAGACTCCTAGTATAATAAAAAGATTTGTGTATAATTAAAAAAACAGTGGAATGCCCAAGTTTGAATCCTACTTTTGCAGTTTACTAGCTGGATAAGCTAGCTGAAAGTTACAAGAAACTCTGTATTCTTATGAATAAAAATGCAGATGATGAAATAATAATATAAGTGATAATAACACCTGCCCTTCCAACCTCATGAAATTTTTGGGAGGATCAAAGGAGATGATATAAATGAATATGCTCTGTAAACATACTGTATCATTACATAAATACGTATTATTAAAATAGTAATTTTATTTTTACATAGGTTATATCATTATAGGTGGTTTTAATTCAGTTTTATTGGTGGTTATCTTTGGTTGAATCTAGACTGAATGTATCATTAGAATTTTATCTTCTTGAGGGGTTATACCTTTATAAACTTTGAGGATGGCTTCAATTCAGTTTTGTTGTTTGATTGTCTTAGGGTAGGTCTGGATTGGCATATGATTGGCTTTGAGTTTTTAATCAGTCCACGGTAACATGCAGTCTTGTGATGCCAAGATCTTTTTCAGGTCTTTTTGTGCCTGGCCTTTAATTTTAGACCAGTCCTCAGGATGTGCAGCGGATCTCCTGGATGATGTCACATTCTGAGCATAGCTTCATAAAGGAGATTAAAAAAACTGACTTTGATATTGAGCCTCATTCTACTGCAGATAGAAAACAGGTGAGACAGGGTGCTTGTCTCATTGCTTTTGCCATCTCATTTTTGTACGTAAATGTAATACCTCATCCACAAAAATCACAAGCCTGTATCAGGTGTGTGGGCAGACCCCTTGATAAAGAGAGAAACGCTTTGTTTTAGAAGACGCAATGCATAATGACCAAAAGCCCAGGCTCTAGAATCCGACAGACATGTTTTACTTAACCTCCCTAAATACAACCAAGTTACTTAAGTTCTCTTAACCCCAGTTTTCTCATCTGTAAAATAGAGACTATTACAAACACCACATGGGTTATAGTCACTAGTAAATGAAGATTATGAATCCATAATTGACAGAGGCTGGAAACAGAGATATAGATGAAAGAAAAGACAGCAATGCGTCCCTGGCACAGCTGTTACACATCTAAGAATCACATAAATAACTTCTCCAAAACCTTTTTAATTCATCTATGGTGTAACTGGTCCACTCTTGGTATTGTGCCATCTAATAGTTCTTTTAGCATTAATTGTACTACAATATCAACAGAACAGAACTATTAAGTTTTAAGTTCTGTGACATTTTGTTTTTAAGATCTAAGCATAGTTATGGCATTTTTAAAAGAAAATTTTAGACTAGGTTATGGTCTGCATTTTGTTGGTGAGACAAAAAAAACCTTTATAGGGCTAATATTTTCTCTCTCTCTCTCTCCTTTTTTTTTTCGCCTATGTGAAAACTATACTTTGAAGTCTAAAGAGCATAGCTTTGTCTGCAGAAAATTATGAGTGGTTTGAGGCATTTGCTTCAGAAATAATTACCCAAAGTGTCCCACTTCTGTTTTCTGACAATTTACACTTAACTGTTGATTTTTTTTTTTTAAAATGCTTTCAAGTCCCGGGCCAGAGTCCCCTGGCATCAGCCTAACTCACAGCAACGTCAAACTCCTGGGCTCAAGTGATCCTCCTGCCTCAGCTTCCCGGGTAGCTGAGACTACAAACTCGTGCCACGACGCCCAGCTAATTTTTCTATTTTTAGTAGTGACGGGGTCTTGCTCTTGTTCAGGCTGGTCTCAAACTCCTAAGCTCAAGCGATCCTCCTGCCTCGGCCTCTCAGAATGCTAGGATTACAGGTGTAAGCAACCACACACGGCCCTCAAATATCTCATTTAAGCTATCATCTTGCTGAAAATAAGATGAACATTGCTTCAGCTCTGATCATTTTCCAGGACTGTGTGATATTTAATGAACCTGTCTAGCCTACTAATTCTCAAATGTATGCATGTGTGAGTGCGGCGTGAACGTGCTTGTGATTAGCAGAGACTATTACTGGGTGGTTGCCTCCTATAAAATCTGCACAGGGTCAGGGAGTGGTGGTTGAGACTTTTTTTTATGGGACATGGGTTGAGAAACTCTGGCCTGGCAATGTTCATTGCTGCTCGATGCTGATGAAACTCCCCAAGAAGGCAAGAGCGAGGCCTGAGGCTCAGAGAGGAATTTGTTGCTATTGTTCGACAGGCCTTCAGTTTAACTTGAAGCTGGAGGCCACATTGACAAAGTCTGTCCAAAAGTCATTGCCTGCCTGTTTGACTGGGTGTTCCACCAGTTAATCCTAGACTAAGGAGCAGCTTCCGGCTGTTTCCTGGTGGATGGGCCGGGGACACATGGGTTCACCTTTCTCTGGTGTTCTAATCCTCAGCCCAGAGTACTGCCTTCCTGAATGTCTTTTTCATCAACTAGCATGCAGCAATTCCTGGACCGGATCTTCAAGATTTGTGTTTCCCAAAGTCTATCCATAAATTGAATTGTCCCAAGGAACAGTGATACACGGGTGTCTGAGGGCAGATAAATGGTGAAGGGGCAAGGGTACCCTTTTTTAGGACTCATGGCATGCAAATAACTTATTAGAATGTATATGACAGTAAACATCGTTTCTTACAGGGGTAAAATAATTCTCAGTCCTAAGAGACGGAAGTGACCAGGAGCTAGCAGCCCCCTAGTTTTGCTCGCGTGACAGACAACGTGTCAGATCGGGATGTGGGTAGAAAACCATGCCTTGACCAGAGGACGCTAAAGAAGGCGGGAACCTGGGCGCTGCGGCGCTCGCCAGCAGCGCAGGGTGCTCCAGCGGCTTCCAGCCACTGGCAGAGGAACTCTTGTCGGCTTGAAAGGAAAGCGTAGGAACTCTTAGCTGGCGCGGGGACCCGGAGGAGGGTGCTGCGACCACGGCGAAACCAAAACAGGGCGGGGCGGGGGTGCTCCCTAGTGGCAGGCGCCCGCCGGGGCGCGCGGGGGTGGAGGTCGTCTGGGCGGGCTGGGAGAGAGGACAGCGAGCTCCGGAGAAGGAAGAGGCGCCTCCCGCCGCCAGGGCCTGTGCGCCACCAGCCGCAGGGCGAGGCGGGGGCGCCCGCTGGCGTCGCCTTCCCTCTCCCGGTCGGCCTCGGCGCAGGCCGGGCAGGGAGGGCTGGGTGGCGCTCGGGGGCCGGGCTCCGAGTCCCTACTTTTCCTCCCTCCTTCCCCCTCTCGGGGCCGTCCCGAGCGGCCGGGCCAATGGGCGCCGAGAGGAGGGGAGCGGGAAGCGGAGCGCGCTCGGCCCGGCCCTCCTACGGCGCCCGTGGCCGCCGCGCCAACGCCAACGCCAACGCCAAGTTTGCGCCCCGGGAGTTTGCGCCGGTTCGCGTCCCCCAGCCTCCCGCTCGGTCCTCCGCCAGCCGGGCGGCCGTGCGCCCCTCGGTGCAGCCACTCGAGAGCAGCCGGGCGGGCGGACGCCGAGCAGGGCGGTGCGGGCTGGGGCCGGGGCAGCCGCCTCCCGAAGATGCAGGATGGCAGCAGAGCCGCCGCCGCCCAGCCTCTCCTACCGCACCACGGGCTCCACCTGTCTGCACCCGCTCAGCGAGCTCCTGGGCATCCCGCTGGACCAGGTGAGCGGCCCGCGCGCCGGCGCAGGGCTCCCCGAGCGATCGCGGGCGTGGGACCGCGGGGGAGTGGTGTCCCCTCCGCGCCCCCCTCGGTCCTCATGCCCTATTTTACAGCTTCAGACCAGACAGGTGGGCTTTTTTTGGTCTTTTGAGTTGGTGCTAATGTTTTTCTCCTTTGAGTATGAAAAATATTGGTACACTCTACACAGCAAGGCCGACGGAACTTTTTCTTTCCTTTTTTAAAGTTTGGAGTGCCTCGTTTCCTGTAATCAAGTTCTGAAGTAGTTTGATAAAAGAATCCAGTGTTTCTTCCATCGGTGTTGTCAAGCCGTTATTATTTTTAATTTAGATGACCCTGCTTCAAAAAATAAGCCCGGGCTGGGCGTGGTGGCTCACGCCTGTAATCCTAGCACTCTGGGAGGCCGAGGCGGGAGGATCGCCTGTGCTCAGGAATTTGAGACTAGCCTGAGCAAGAGCGAGACCCCGTCTCTACTAAAAATAGAAAAATTAGCCAGGCGTCGTGGCGCACGCCTATTGTCCAGGCTACTCCGGAGGCTAAGGCAGAGGATCGCTTTAGCGCAGGAGTTTGAGGTTGCTGTGAGCTAGGCTGACGCCAGGGCAACAGAGTGAGTCTCTGTCTAAATAAATAAATAGATAGATAGATAGATAGATAGATAGATAGATAGATAGATAGAAACCTGATTAGTCTGTAGCTCTGATCTATAGATTTTCAATGAGAGACCTGGGTTTTAGAGTTCTGTAATGAGACTTGTCCAATCAGGGTGACAGTTATTTAGTACCTTGTGAGAAACTCCTAGGAAAGGGAGGAGGACATACTGAGAGCCTTGGGTTTTCTGAGGGCTTTACTTTATTCACTTGGCTTATCTTTGGAGTTTGATCCTTCTGAGTAGAACAGGTCAGTTGGAGGAGAGGAACCCTGGTGAAATTATTTGGACCGTCCAGGAATTGCCGGCTACCATTAACATTAAAAATGGCAACAATAGTAATTCCTGGTAAGAGATCTTCCTGAAGATTGAGGCTGGCTTACTTATTTTCTGGTCTCTTCAGGTGCTGCAGGCTAGAGCTGCTGTGTACTTAGTAGTGACTCAATAAATATATATTGATTTAAATGGGATTGAGCAGTGTGCACTGGAGGAGGACCCACCGCGCTCCTGTTTTGTTTCATGCTGAATTTTTGCCCAGTTTTCTTGCCCTCCCTCTCACTAGTGCTTTTTTTTCTTTTCTTCTAATGAGCATACCTGCTACCCTTTCCACTCACATTCCTTCAGCAATGAGGAAGTGAGACCTGGACATGTGCCTTACTCAGGTACTGTTTACTGAGCCAGCCTTCTGCCTGGCTCACTCCGAGGATCTGACTTGGAACTCCACCTGATGTGACCGTTGCCTTCTCATCACTTGCAAAATCCAGAAAGTCAGGGACTTGGGAGAGGTATCAGATGCCAGCGCATTTGTGCTTTTTGTAAATTACTGTTTAGTTTGTAGTGAAGGTGGCAGAGACCCAGGCATCCAGGCAGAGACAGAAAGAATAGCAAATTCTTTAGCTCTGAAACTAAATCTAACTCATAGCTGAATTTCCTTAAGGGGAGTTTGTTTAGTACTTACCTCTCCGCACCCCATCAGAATTTATTTTAATTGCATTTTCTCTTTTAAGCTATTCTACACAGCTAGAAAGAAGAATCCAGAGAGGCTTTTTTGTATGGAAAGAGATAGATTGTTAAAGGACCATGGCAAGTTAGAACTGGGAAGTGCTGGTATAATGTTATTATGTCTTTTAACTGCATCCTCCCCCACCCTTAATCTCCTAGATTTCTATGAAAGTAACCCAGGTTTTAATTTATAAAAAAGAACAAAAAAGCCTTAGGGATGTTTAAGATTGGGAGTGGGGAGGGATTTCTGGGATGAACTGAAGGAAAAATGTTGGCCATAGACAGGAGCATCTGGGATCTCTTAGATCTTAGGTCAGTCTGACCACACGCAGGAGCAAGTCTGAATGACCCTTGGTGGAAGAAGCACTTACAGGACAATGCCTCAGGTAACTTATTTTAGGCCGGAGGAATATCTGAAACCATAAATAATGTGGTTTGAGGCTAAACTGTGGCTTGAGGGTTTGGGAGCTTGGTATGTTTTCCTCCTTCACATTTTTAAGGTTTTTTTTTTAAGGGCTTAGATGTCAGACTGACGTGGGTGCAATTCCTGCTCTGCCTGCAAACTTCCTTTGTGACTGCCAGCTGGTACTCCAACCTCGCAGAGCCTCAGCATCCTCATGTGTAAAATGGAAGTTGACAACAAGACCTATATTTTGGGGTTGAGAATTTTATGTAGATATAAAATGCCCTGTGTTAGGAAGGTCTTTGTATCAGACAGGCTCCTGGCAGGAAACAATTCAACTCAATTAGTTGAAATGAACAGACTTTAATGAATTACTTACAGAGGTGTGGGCAAGGTTAAAAGAATCAACAAAGGATATTGAAATGCTTAGACCAGGGGCTAGAAGGGGAAAGGAAGGAAGTTCATTGACATTGCCCGGTGAGAGCTGGACCCATCCCCTGTCAGGATGCAACAGTGGGGCAGCAGAGAGAGAACCTCAGCCCTTCTTCCCACCTCGCAGCTCTTCCATCTCTTGCCAGTGGCCCTCAAGGGTGCCTAGCATGGGGTGCCTGGGTGGATTGGCCTGCAGGGGCTCCTCCTGGGGCACAGAAGGGAAAGAGAAAGGTGGAGCCAGATCTGGCAGGGCAACCCAAGGATAAGAGCACCGTCCTTGATACATGTTTGCCTCTGTCCCATTAAAGAGTGACTTTTATTGGCCTGGGATATGCTCAAAATTATAAAACACATATCTCAAGTTACCCAAATAGTTCTTCATATGCCACTTAAGGACACTTAACCCTTTTCCTAATGTTTTAACATTTCATATGTCTATTCTATTCATAATTCCTGATTGATTGCGCTGTGGTGAATGTTTTTAGCCTCTGGGCCTCCCAGTTTGAACTATTTAGTGAGCATTCTGCTTTGTGGATGGAGAACTCTTTCATCACTTTTTATCTGATTCTGCCATTTATCTGTTCTGTTAACTTCTGGGCACCCTTAAATGGGGAAGAGTGTGTGCAATTATGACTATACCGAGGAAAAGTCTATGGTTTTTGTTTCCAGAGACTTTTGCTACCCTGACATCCTCCTAAAGATGTCAAATGTAAAATCATCTTATTTACTTCGAGACAGAGCACAGTAATTCAGATACAGAGTAAAGGAAATACATGATGACTTAGGGGTCTTCACAGGTGCTTCATAGATAAATTGGTTGAAAACTGCATTTCTAAATCATGAGTCCACGTCCAGTGAACAGATGTGGAGCTCCGGCAGTGAGTAGGATTATTCAGATAAAAAGCTTCACTTACTCAAGGTAAATTAGGCAAGAACTTTTCTGTACCATTTTTGGGGAATCAACAAACGGAGGGCAATTTTTTTTCTTTGTAAATCATCTGCCTTTGTTTTGTTTATGGAGTGTGACATGATCTGGCTTTAAACTAACTATAGCCTTCTAGGTTTGCAAAATTGACTTGACTGCCAAAATGGATATGATAATGTTGACGTTATCCATTTGTGTGGTACATGGACATGTCCTAGGAGCTGTGAAAACTGAAAAGGAAACTGTTCCTAGGCTTTGAGGAACTTCCAATGTGGTGGTGGGGAATTCTGAGTGCCACAGATATTTTTACGTAATGGTGCCCTCAAACTTTGTGTGTGTGTATAAAGTATTAATTCAATGTTAACCCAGAATTCTTTGTCTGGGTTTCAAGTTTTTCCTAATTTAGCATCAGCAGAAAAAGGGGCAAGGAAAAAATGGACCAGGAAATAAGAATCCAGGAAATGATTTTTGAGATTAAAGCAGCAAAGATTGAGGGCTGTTAATGTAAGCTTGTGTTACAGTTTAAAAGAATGGATGAATGAAGACCCGCTTTAAAGACCTGGCACTCGGGACTAATGGTGATACCACCAGTGGGTTTGGATTATTCCACCGGGGCCTGTGACCACAAGGTTTTTTTTACCTGTCTGGAGCTTTCAGTCCCCTGGATTGTTCCCTTGGCCATGCTTGGAAAACTTAACCTGCAATTCTCTCTTATCTAAGTCTTGCCATTTGTTAAAAGCACAGCTCACATTCCACAATCATTATTAAATCAATTAAATATTTATTGAATGTTATAGTGCCAGGTACCTAGCCACATGGTAGAAAATACAAGGATGAAAAAAAATGTAAGTCCCCATCCTGGAAGAGCTTATACCAGGAGAAAAGACAAAAGGCCCCTCGAAATACACAGGTGCTGTATACTCATGGACCCCTGTAGGTGCTGTACAGGAGTTTGTAGATGATTCCAAGGTGGAACAGAGAAGGGAAGCCCATAGGACTCCTTTCTGTGTACATTTGACACAGTTGACATTTGATGCTTGGTAAATGTTGCCTTATATTGCTAGTTATCTTGCTGGGTTTATGTGCTGAATTCCAAACTAATTTAAAGTCTCCTTGTGGTTGAGATTTTTATCCTTTTTTGCATTCCCTGGAAGTGGTAGGTGCTGAATAAATTTTTATCTTTAGTAACAATATGTGCCAACAGTAATGTTATAAATTATCAAACTTCAGTATATAGAACCTTGTTTTGAAAGTAGATAGTAGGGGGGAAGGGTCCTCCGTCTAACATTGCTGTTATTGACACTGCCTCCAGGCTCTACTCTGGGGTTTCTGACTTGAACAGTCTGCTCTTCACCCAGGGGCTTTGCAAGTTCACCCCAGCTCAGGATGCGGGTGAGCATTTGGCAGGCCACACAGCATCAGCCCTGGAGAGGGCCACTTTGTTTTTCTTTTTTTGGCCTTAGTAGTTTCTACAAAGTCAGGTCTCTTCTCCCCACTTAAGACAATCCTTGTCATTGTCTGCTATTGAAAATGATTGGCTTATGGGAAGAAATTAATTTGGTTAGACCGCAGACAGCAAGAATTGAGTTTCTACTGTGTTCCAGGAATTCCTGGGGCTGTGCCAAGCTCTGATGATCTAAACACGAATAGAGTAGTGCGAGCCCTCAAAAAGCTCCTTGTCAGGTAGCACAGGGTTGCATATCCCAACCAGTGGTGCTCACGTGTGGAGCCTGAACTGGCAGTAGCAGCCTCGAAACTTGTTAGAAATAAACATTCTCTGCCTGGGCACCCTCCCTTCTGCTGCCTGTGGGGCAGACCCAGCAACGGGTGATTTAATGATGCCCCCTAACCTTTGAGAACCACTGCTATACACAAATGAATCAAGCCCGGTGGAGGGGTACTGGAGGGAGGGACCTTTTCTGCTTTGTGGAATGTGAGGAGGTGTGGTTGTCAGAGAGATTCTCACACCTGGGGAGGAACATGAGTTGGGTCTTGACTGATGAATGAGGATTTGTCAGGCAAAGTGGGGAGAGCCATGCTGGGCAGAAAGAGCAGCACGTACACAGGTGTGGAGGTGTGAAATTGTATGCTTCCATTCAAGGAACTGAAAGTCCCCCGGAGTGGCTGGCTCCAGTGCAGTTGTGTGGGCTGTGGGACTTTAGGTCAGAGAGGATGCAGCAGTGGGGCATCTGGAGAAGCCCTGACCAGCTGCTCCCCACTTTGACTTTGCTGTTGTAGTGGCAAAATGGGAGCAGAGGGCGGGCTTTGAGAAGGTCAGTAGTGGAGGGAGGAATGCTGTGGCAGGATGAGTCCCAGAGGAGGGGAAGGAGGAAGAGGAGGATGTCAGGAGCAGCAGGAGGATGCTGGGTGAGAAGTGGAGTTTGCGTGCTGAGCGTGAGAGTTGGGATGAGTGGGAGGGGCTAGGTAGGGGGGTGGCCCCTGGGGTCCCAGAGTCCTGAAGAGGTGGTGTCCAGTGACTGACCCTGAGCTTTGCAGCCCTTCCTGGAGCTGCACATTAATGTGGTGGAACATTCCTTCATGTTTTGAAGAGATTGCTGTTGGCAGGTAGAGGGCACCTGAGGGCCTTGAATGTGGATATGTTGGGGGTGAGACTGTGAGGTGTAAACCCCCAGTTCCGTACAGTTGGAGAGGACGGGGCTGGTGGAGTTGGGGACCCTCCCTCAGAGCCTGTATGAGGATGAGTAGTCTCCATGAGTAGTCCTCCATGATGGGGGACTTGGGAATTCGAGTAGGTGGGCTGATCCTACTGGAAAGTGCTGGCTGCTCTCACTGTCTGGTGGCTAGATTTGACAATAATTGAAGGGAGGACAGAGAGAGCACAAGCGCGACCATATATTCCCTGGCATTTAAAGCAGAGACCTGGTGTGCCCTGGAGCATTAGCCTTTCTGTTGTGGAACAAGAGGTAGCTGTTTGCAACTTGGCTCAGTTTACCTGTCTGACCTAAGGACACCAACACTCCTTGTATCGAATGCTTACTCCCTTAGCACTGAGCCAGCTGCTCTGCATAGAAGTTACTCCCCACATTTCAAGTTAGGAAACAGACCCCCAGGGCTTATGTCACTTGCCTATAGCTGGGAAGGGGCAGAGGCAGGACTTGAGCTCATGACTGTGGCTTGAGGCTGTGCTCCTGGGCATCCCAGCCACTGGTTCCCGTGCACTGTACTTTCACCGCAGTGGGATGTTTACTTCCTGTCCCTCAAACACAGTGTGGCTTCCACACTCTCCAGCCTCTGCACATGTGCTTCCTTCTCCCTGGAGGTTTACTCCTCATCCTGGTCCTCAATTCATGTTTCAAGGCCAGGCCCTATGATCATCTCCTCCTGCCCTGCTCTCTGTCACCCTGGCCTCCCTCTCCCCCAGGGCCTAAGGGACCCCTTCTTTTTTCTTTGTTTCTCCATAGCATCTTGTCCATACTGTACTGCTGTGCTTCATACCTTATATCTTAGATTATGTACTGGTCTCTCTGCCCTGCCTGACTCTGAGAGGCTTTTTTCCATAGTTACTCATTGAGCACCATATGCCAAATATTGAGCTAAATGGGGATAAGAGATTAATAAAGATCTGTGCCTTCTAGGAGACAGGCCTGTGAGTGCTTGTTAAACCGCCATATTGCTTGTAAACCCTGCATTGCACAATGCACACACCATTTCCAAAGTACCTGCTGCCTCTGCACCTTTGGGGCTCTCCTGAGAGGATGTTGGGGGAAAGCTTCCTGGGGGCAGCTGCTTTAGGAGAAGGAGAAGGGGAATTTGTATGGAGAAAGGGCCAGGTGGGACAGGCAGAATATTGCAGGAAGAGGAACCTTTTGCACAAAGGCACTGAGACTCCAGGAAAGCGTCACGCTCTTTGTGGGCAGTGACCACTATGTAAGAAGAAGATTTCAACAAATCAAGTTTAAAGATCTTACTGTCTTTCATTAGTGATTCATGAATCAGGCAGCATCCCATCTATAAAATAGAAAGGCTGAGCTCACGGAAGAGGTGGGCTTTATGGGCAGAAAAGGCTGAAGAAAGCAGAAACAAGGAATAAGAAGCCAAGTTACTTTCCTTATGAGGTTAAAAGAGCTGAGACTTCCTTATCATGCTGGCTTAAGTAAATGGGGCCCTTTTCTGTTGGTTGCTGTAACTCTCCTGTGTTTTGGGAAACTGGCCCGTTTTAAAGTTCGGTTTGTTTACATGACACCTAGCGCTGCTAACTTCGTTCTGGTTGGGTCTGGTCTGTTGGGGCCTTGTGCAGGAGCTCAGCCCAAAACAATCACCCCTATTTTATTTAACACCACTGAGGATGAACCTTAGTAGTCTTTGTATGCTTAAGACAAAGTAGGAACTAAATACATGTTTGTTGAATTGAAATGGAATTTTATTTACATTCTTAGATTGGAATGAATGACTACATTATAATAAAATTAAAGCCAGTTCTTTTTGCCAACTGACTTAGGCCTGTTTATTACTTGGAACCTGAATTTCAGATTCAATAGGCCTAATTTCTAATTTGAAAGTTAATTCATGGCTCAGTTGCTGGGAGTTAATTGTTAATCTTAGGTTGTTTAAATATGACATACTCCATTGCCCATTTTCATTGTGTGGAGTTGATATACTCATCACTTGCAATTTTTTTTTTGAGACAGAGTCCCACTCTGTTGCCCAGGCTAGAGTGCCGTGGTGTCAGCCTAGCTCACAGCAACCTCAAACTCCTGGGCTCAAGCAATCCTCCTGCCTCAACCTCCCGAGTAGCTGGAACTACAGGCATGCACCACCATGCCTGGCTAATTTTTTCTATATGTTTTTAGTTGTCCAGATAATTTCTTTGTACTTTTTTAGTAGAGACGGGGTCTCGCTCTTGGCTCAGGCTGGTCTCGAACTCCTGAGCTCGAAGGATCCTCCCACCTCGGCCTCCCAGAGTGCTAGGATTACAGGTGTGAGCCACTGCGCCTGCAATTTTAAATGCAGATTTTAATGTCATTTTTTGGACTAATCGTCTCAAATTTGTGTGAACTACATGTAGATATTTCTTTTAGCTGTCTCAAGTCAAGTCACACATACAAAAGATGCTGTATAGCCAAGTACTCGAGTATTCCGTAGTGTGGCCTCAGAATTACATTTATATAGTAAAGTTTCATGAAAAGATTATATCTAAAGAGATATGATCCAAAAATATCTTTTGTACTAGCAGCTTGTAAAAAGAATTCAGTCTATGCCATTTAGTTACAGTCACTGTGTACTTTTCAGAGTCTTTCTATTTTAAGTAAGTCAGCCCTTTTAGTAAACAAGATAAAGGGAAAACTTGCTGCAGTCTTATTAGTGATAACTTGTAGTAGTTTTGCCAGGAGAGCACAAGGGTAGAGAGCAATCAGTGGAAAAAGTAACTGCAAGTAGTTTGTACTGGCTAAAAATGTACTTTATTAAAAGACTGCTAAGCCTCTGGGTTAAGAGATGTGACCAACTGCAGCAAGATGAACTCATTAACCTATTTGTAATATGTTTTGTAGTTATCAACAAAAAAAAAGGTGCCCTTGGTGAATTATTTACCAACTTCCTTATAAAACTGGAGCTCTGCTTTTAACTTTAAAAAGTTATCAAGGTATCAGTGGTTGGTTAATCTTCTTTTATGCATAAGTAATATTGATCTAACTTGAAGTATGGTTTTGAAAGTCTACAGTAGCCTTAAAACAGTTTAAAGTGTTGAATTAAGATTTCTGGGCTGATAGTGCTGGTGATTTCCGGCAAACCAATATATTATTATATTATAAATATTCCATTCTCAGGTTTATTCACCAAAACAACAGCAGAAGTTCTAGTTGAATTTGGAAAAGAGCAAGGTACATTTGAAAAGTATGTATTCAGATTGTTTTAAACTCTTATTTCAAATAAGGAATTAAAATTTCAAAATACTGTGGTTTTTTTTTTTTTTTTTTTTTAGCTTTGTCTCATTCATCATTCTGTAGCTCTGACTTGAAACAGATGAGTCAGCAAAGGTACACAAAAGGTTGCTAAGGCCCAGAGGAAGTTGCTAAAATCAAAAGTCATTTTGTGAAATTTCATGAAGTGGTTTAACTGTGAGTGTCACTGGATTGAGACGTCTTTGTTTCTAAGCTTCCTCCCTCTCCCCCCGCATTATCTTTTGTTCTTTTTTTTATTTAGCTATTATATTTCAAAAAAACCCTTATTTTTATTGTTTTTTTGTAGTTTTTATTTTATATGGATATAGTTTTAAAAATCAGTTTTCCAAATAGGTAGTGCTTAATATCACAGTTATAATACAAGCTTAAAAAAAGATATAATGAAAGGTCAGCCCCCTCACCCCAGCTGGCCAGATGCCCCCCTACTCCCTCAAAGTGGTAGCTCCAGTTGCAG
>CAUYRT010020670.1:0-27102 GCA_963574885.1 Lepilemur ruficaudatus
TTCCCATTTTATAGATAAGAAAAATGTTCAGAAATGTTAGGATACTCTATCAAGTCACACAGTCAGGATTTGGATTTAAAATACTGCCCAAATGCAATGAACTTTCAATTTTAGTTCTGTGATTTTCAAAATTAAAGATACGTAATTTTAAAAAAAAAAAAAAAAAGAAAATAGAAAAAAAATTAGCCAGGCAATTAAAAATAGAAAATATTAGCTGTGCATTGCGTGGTGGCATGCGCCTATAATCCCAGCTACTCAGGAAGCTGAGCTATGATGATGCCACTACACTTTAACCCAGGCAACAGCATAGGCCCTGTATCAAAAAGAAAAAAAAAGTAAAAAATAAGTATACAGTCATCCCTTGGTATCTGCAAGGGATTGATTCCTGCAGATACCAAAATCTGGGGATACTGAAATCCCTTGCATAAAATGGTGTATTATTTGCATATAACCTACACACATCCTCCTGTATACTTAGGAAGAGTTATTTCCAGATTACTTATAAATATAATACAATGTAAATGCTATATTAATAGCTGTTATATTGTATTTTTAAAATATATGTATTTTTTATTGTTTTTAAAAAATATTTTCAACCGTGTTGGCTGAATCCTCTCATGCAGAACCTGTACATACCAGGTATGAGTTACCAGGTGAGAGTTTGCATTTGTTTTTGTTTGTTTTAACACTAACTTTCTGCTGGGTATATAGTAGTATCTCTCTGTGGCTTTAATCTGCATTTTCCTGATAACTAATTATATTGAGCATCTTTTCATAAATTTATTAGCCATTTGGATTTTAAAGCTTTTAACCAATTTTTAATTACTATAGACTTTAACTTACTGATTTCTAGAAAATCTTTACATATTCTAGAACGGAGTCCTTTTGCAAATATATTTATTACAAAGGTCTTCTCTCAACCTGTGGCTTAACTTTTCATTCTCATAATGGTGTCTTTTGATAAATAGAAGTTATAAATTTTAATATAGTTTATCAATTTTTTCCATTATTAATGTGTGCTTTTCTGTGCTTGCTCAAAGAAATATTTCTTCTAAGGTCATAAAGCAGCGGGCCCCAACCTTTTTGGCACCAGGAACTGGTTTCCCGGAAGATAATTTTTCCATGGACTGGGGTGGGGGTGAGTGTGGGGGCAGGGGTGGGGGGCTGAGGTGGTGATGTGAGCGGCTGTAAATACAGATAAAGCTTCACTCACTTAACTCCCGCTGTGTGGCTGGTTTCTAACAGGCCATGGGCCAGTACCAGTCCATGGCTCCGGTGTTGGGATCCACAGCATATTCTCCCATGTGATAGCCTACAAGTTTTATTTTACTTTGTACATTTACATTTAAAATTCATTTTTACTGATTTTTTAAATAAAGTAGGGTTTAAGATTCATATTTTTAAATTTTAAGTTCATGTTTTTCAAATCGGAGGCTGCAATCCATTATAGTTTACAATATCAATTTAAGCGATAACCAGCAATTTTTAAAAACTAAAACAGAAAGACTAGAACATATTGCATATCTCATTTCATTAGTTCTACGATGCATTTTTTTCACATATTAACATTCTGAATTAGAGATGTTTCTTAATGATCAAGGATTTCTTACAATTAAAAATGGCAGTGCTATTCCTGAATGAATACACATACATAACATATACATGCACATATAAATTATACTCACACACACATGAATATACATGTTCATGTATAATAGGTCTAAATGTAAATTTTATTTCTTACTGTGAAAACACCTGAAAACCCTTGGTTAAGAGGTTAAATTTAAGGGGTTAAATTCTACCGTGCAAAAGTTACTATCTTTTCAGTTTTCTTTCAGTTTTAATTCCATCAAGATATATTTTTACATCTCTCTAATACTTCCAATTGTCTGTTTTTAACAAAAGGAGCTGATCGTCTGTTCAGTTTTCTGTTAAAAAAAAAATTGTATCTGGCCAGTATTTCATATGGGTTTTGTTTTTATGACATTTATTTTTACAGGAACCTATGCTAATGTCACTGATTTTCCAGTCATGCAATAATATACAGTTCCCACAGATGTTTAAAATATATGAAGTAAAGCAAAGGAACAAATGATACACAGACATTTCAAAATTGTGAAGGTTGTACACAACCATCTAAAGTTAATGAAACACTATTTTAGAAGAACAGTGACATGGAAAAAGGTCTAAAGTATTTTAAGTGGGGAAAAAAGCAGGTCAAAATATGTCTGTACGAGGCCGGGCATGGTGGCTCACGCCTGTAATCCTAGCACTCTGGGAGGCTGAGGCAGGTGAATCGCTCAAGGTCAGGAGTTCGAAACCAGCCTGAGCAAGAGTGAGACCCTGTCTCTACCAAAATATAAAGAAATTAATTGGCCAACTAAAAATATATAGAAAAATTAGCCGGGCATGGTGGTGCATGCCTGTAGTCCCAGCTACTCAGGAGGCTGAGGCAGAAAGATTGCTTGAGCCCAGGAGTTTGAAGTTGCTGTGAGCTAGGCTGACGCCACAGCACTTCAGCCCAGGAAATGGAGTGAGACTCTGTCTCAAAAAAAAAAAAAAGAAAAATATACAAATGAAGTTTCTTAAAAAAGAAGAAAACAATCAACCCAAATACTGCCACCCCAAGGTAACCACTGTACCATTTTGGCACACAGATTGAAAACTCATGTGTGTGTGTGTGAAAATTATTTAAAACATGCTCTTCAGTAACTGCTTTTTTCCCTGTGTTATGCACATCCTTCTACATCACTACAGATCTACATTTTCATTTTTAATGGCTACAGTTTACTTTATCCCATAATTTGCTTACACAATTCAATGGACATCGTATTTTTACTATTAAACACAATACTGCAATGAACCTTCATGCCTACTTTGACAATTACCTCTTCACCAAATTCCTAGAAATCCATGGCTGAACTGAATTTCATTTGCTAATTCCTTGCTAATAATCATTTATTTTCATCAGAATAGGTTTCATACTATAAGTTAAGGGTCAACTCTCATTTCTATACTATATTTCTATACTATACCTTACACTATAATATAAGGGTCAACTCTCATTTCTCATATTTCTTGGCCTAACAGCAACACTGAGCACTTCCTCCTTAACATACTTCATTCACTTGGCCTTCCGTACTCCACACTAATCTAGTCCTTAGACATCCACTATGAGAAATGTTAAAGGAACATTTCAGGCAGAAGGAAAATGAAACAGAAGAAAACCTGGGTCTTATAAACGAATGGAGAAATAAATGAAGAGAATAAAGAGAAAAACAGTAAAAATAACAGTGTGTATACATTAATTTTTTCTCATTTTTTAATTTCTGTAAAATATGATTGACCAACTGAAAAGCACAAAATGTTGCTAAAAGAAAACTAAAGAATAAATAATAGGGAAGATATTCCATGTCCATGGATTGCAAAGTTTAATATTAAGATGTCAGTACTACCCAAAGCAATCTACAGATATAAAGCAATCCCTTTCAAAATCCCTATTTTTTGCAGAAATAGAAAAATCCATCCTAAAATTCATTAGGAATTCAAGGCACTCTGAATAGTCAAAACAATCTTGAAACACAAGAACAAAGTTGGATTTCAATCAGCTACGAAAAAGCTGATTTTAAAACCCACTACAAAGTTATAATCATCAAAACTGTGGAATTAGCATAAAGACACATATTAGACCAGTGAGATAGAATGGATAATTTTGATAGGTACATTTAGAGCATCTGACAATATTTAATACTCACTCATGGTTAAAAATTCTCAAGTAATTTCCTCAATATGATAAAGAGAGTATAATAAAAACCTCTACACCTTATATCATACTTAATGTTCAAAGATGGAACTTTTCCCCCAGTACTCAAGAACAAAGCTAGAAAGACCATTCACTATTCTAGTCAATACAAATTTCATTAATCATAGCTAGTACAATAGGGCAAGAAAAAGAAATAAAAACATAAATATCAGAAAAGATACAGATGGTATGACTGCCCACGTAGAAAATCCTAACAAACCTATCAAACAAAAGTTAATATGTGGGCCAGGCGCAGTGGCTCACGCCTGTAATCCTAGCACTCTGGGAGGCTGAGGCAGGCGATCGCTCAAGGTCAGGAGTTTGAGACCAGCCTGAGCAAGAGCGAGACCCCGTCTCTACTAAAAATAGAAAGAAATTAATTGGTCAACTAAAAATATATACAAAAAAAAAAAATTAGCCGGGCATGGTGGCGTATGCCTGTAGTCCCAGCTACTCGAGAGGCTGAGGCAGCAGGAATGCTTAAGCCCTGGAGTTTGAGGTTGCTGTGAGCTAGGCTGACGCCAGGGCACGCAGGGCAACAGAGTGAGACTCTGTCTTAAAAAAAAGAATAAGGAAGAGAAAAGAAAAAGCTCTGATTGTTGTACAGGCAATAGGATAGGAGTTAAAGAATACTATTAAAAATTGATAAACTTGTTAATAAAATGTTAGATTAAAAAACAGAACTAGAAGCATTCCAAAAATTATAAGTAAAAAGTAAAAAATACAAACCTTTCTAACTTTAAAAAGAAATTTCAAAAATAAAAGAGCAAAGAAAACACATCATGAAAAGAAACAAACTGAAAGAAATACAAAGAGACATGGATAAAAGCACACTACACACACTACTCTGAGTACAAAATAGCTCAAGAAAACAAAATAAAAATTTAGAAAAATAAACATAAGAAAAGGTAGGCAGAATTTACGGGTAGATGTGAAACCTTACTCCCTTATAATAGAGACTACATCTGCTTTTAAGAAAACTGATCATATATTAGACCACGAAGAAATAAGTCCCATAAAGGAGAAAAATTAGAAAATAATATAATAAAAAGATAATAAAACTTTTAAGACTTACAGGCCTGAATATATTTTTTTAAGGTAGAGTTTTGCTCTGTTGCCTGGGCTAGAGTACGATAGCATCATCATAGCTCCCTGCAATCTCAAACTCCTAGACTCAAGCAATGCTCTCATCTCAGCCCCCTGAGTAGCTGAGACTACAGGTGCATGCCACCATGCTCAGCTAATTTTTTCTATTTTTTTTTGTAGACACGGGGTCTCACTCTACCTCAGGCTGGTCTCAGAACTCCTGGCCTCACACACTCCTCCCGTCTTGGCCTCATAGAGTGCTAGGATCACATGCATGAGTCATCACACCCAGCCAGTTCAATGCATTTTTGTGGATTAATTCTTTGAAAGGTTTCTCTATTCTTCATAACTTGTTAGATAAGACAACTCAACATTATAAAGATGACAGTTCTTCTGAGTTTCTAAGTTTAAAATATCCCTAATAATCACACAAAAAGCTTCTTTGCAGAACTAGACAAGTTGATACTCAAGTTTATATGGAAAAACTTCTCGGAGTACTCAGTAAAAATCATGGAAAAAGAAAAGCTACTGTGGGGTGTGGGGCATTAGTCTTATCAGACAGTAAAATACACTATAAGCCTCTCTAATTAACAGTAAGGTACTTTTATGGCATATGAATATACAATTACTCCAGTGTAGGAGGTCAGCAAACTTTTCCTGTAAAGGGTCAGATAGTAAATATTTTAAACTTTGCAGGCCTCACAGTCTCTGTCACAACCACTCAACTCTTCTCTTCTAGCATGATAGCAGCCGTAGACGATATGTAAGCGAATGAGTATGGCTGTGCTCCACTATAACTATTTACAAAAACAGGGCTAGATTTGGCCTGCAGGCCACAGTTTACCAAATTCTGGTCTAATGGAATAGAAAGTCCAGAAACAGACCCAAGTACATATGAAAATTTAGCACATGATAAAAGTAACATCTCAAATCACTGGAGAACTTTTAAATAAGTAATGCTGGGACAACTGGTTAGCAATTTGGAAAAAGATAAAATTAGACTCATACTTCATAGAATGTACATGAATAGACAGACTCCAAACAGACCAGAAATTTAAGAAGTAAAACTGTCAAGTAATGGAAGAAAGCATGGGTAAATTATTTTGAAACCTAGGTATAGGGAAAGGTTGTTTTAACTATGACTCAAAATCCAAAAGCAAAAATAGAAAAATTTGACTAGATAAAAATTTTAAACCTTGCAGGGCATTTTCTTTTTTAAATTCCCCAGGCTGGGCACCGGGGTTCACACCTGTAATCCTAGCACTCTGGGAGGCCGAGGTGGGAGAATCATCACTTGAGTTCTAGAGTTAAAGATCAGCCTGAGCAAGAGTAAGATCCATCTCTACTAAAAATAGAAAAATTATCCAGGCATCCTGGTGCACACCTGTGGTCCCAGCTACTCCGGAGGCTGAGGCAGGAGAATTGCTTGAGCCCAAGAGTTGGAGGTTGCAAGTGAGCTAAGATGACGCCACTGTCCTCTACCCAGGGCGTCAGAGTGAGACTCTGTCTCAAAAAATAAACAAACAAATAACACCATAAATAAGTCAAAAGGAAAATGACACACTGGAAAAAAGTATTTGCAACATATGTTATAGATAAAAGGACTAATATCCCTAAAACTTTCTTTTAAATTGAAGGGGATAAAAAATACCCAAACCCCAACAGCAAAATGGGGGAAAGACAAGAATAGATTTTTCTAATGACATAAACATGACGTTAAATAGGAAAAGGTATTCAGAGTTACTCATGATTAAAGAAATGCAAATTAAATCTACACATTTCTCATCTAATATATTGGCAAATATGCAGAAGTATGGCAACACATTCTGTCAATGAAGTAGTGAGGAAACAGGCCTTCTCATATACTTCTGGTGGGAAAGCAAATGTGCACAACTCTTTAGGAGGAGAATTTAGCAATATTGAACAAAACTGTGCATTTACCTTTTGATCCAGCATTTCTTTTTTCTCTGAAGATACAGTAACAATAATATGAAAATGCGGAGTCAGCTGAGGCCGGGCGCGGTGGCTCACGCCTGTAATCCTAGCACTCTGGGAGGCCAAGGCGGGCGGATTGCTCAAGGTCAGGAGTTCGAGACCAGCCTGAGCAAGAGCGAGACCCCGTCTCTACTATAAATAGAAAGAAATTAATTGGCCAACTAAATACATATAGGGAAAATTAGCCAGGCACGGTGGTGCATGCCTGTAGTCCCAGCTACTTGGGAGGCTGAGGCAGAAGGATCGCTTGAGCCCAGGAGTGTGAGGTTGCTGTGAGCTAGGCTGACGCCACGGCGCTCTAGTACGGGCAACAGAGTGAGACTCTGTCTCAAAAAAAAAAAAAATGCATATGTACAACGTTATTCACAAAGGCACTGTTTGCAATTTCAAAAAAATAATTGGAAACAACCATATGCACATACGTAAGATATTGGTTTAATAAACCATGGCATAGGAACACAAAGGAGTACAATGCAGCCATAAGCAAGAATAAGGACAGGCTCTATAAACTGATATAGAATAATTTTCAGGATACATTTTTAGGTACAAAAGCAAAGTGCAAAGGAGTATATATTATATACTACCTTTTGTGTAAAAAATAAGCAAAAGTAAGAAAATATACATACATGTGCCTTTTCATCAGTGCATAAAGAAACTGAAGAAGGATAAATCAGAAACCAATGAGATTGGTTACCCAGTGGGAATAGGAGGGAAAGGATGGGGTACTGGAAACAAGATAGAAGGAGAGAAATGAAAGGATGAGAAATTACTTAAAATTCTCAGTATACCTTTTTGGGTTGTTTTGACTCAGAACTATATTAAACTCTTTGTATACTCAAATAAAAAAATAAAATCAATAAAGTTTGGGAGAGAGATGAAATATCAGAAACAAATGAACCTAATGTATTTCAAATAAATAGCATAATCACATTTAATGGTAGAACGAAAACATTAACCCAAGTGACTCTTGAACTCAGTAGTTGAACTACAAACAAGATTTTTTTAAACTGTAAAAAACTTTTCAGTATGGTTAACACAATAATTTTCAGTGATGTTAGTGAGTACACTTGTCCCTCAGTATCCTCGAGGGCATTTGTTCCAAGACACACACATCCTCTCCTCTCAGATACCAAAATCCCTGGATACTCAAGTCCCTTACATAAAATAGCATAGTATTTGCATATAATCTAACCACATTCTCTTGTATATTTTAAATCTCTAGATTACTTATAATACCTAATACAATGTAAAAGCTATGTAGATAGTTGTTCTACTCTATTTTTATTTGTATTATTTTTATTATTTTTTTTTATTATTTTCTTCCCCAAATATTTTCGACCTGAGGTTGGTTGAACCCATGAATGTGGAAGGCCGACTGTAATTCTAAAACTACTTACTATGCATTCTAGGACTGAGCAAGTGAGCAAATACAGTGTGAAAAATAGGAGCTAGGTTTCCCATCGTTAGAAAAGGAAGTTGTAAATAAGAAAAGGGTTACCTTATTATGGAAGGCTCAAATGAAATCTATGAGACGGGACTAGAACTGGAAGTATCAGTATGAACTCAGGGTTCACACCGACACAGCTGGCTGAGAGGGCTTAGAAGCAATGACATTCTAACAGCACTAAGCACACTTGCCACCCAGATGTAACAGCACTTTTCACTAAAAGGAATAAGCATTCCTTTGGAGAAATGGCTGACTCTGAGGCTGAGTATGGCAAAATACAAGACAAGCCTGGAACATGTTGCAGCAGAAAGTAAGGAAGTGTTTAAACAATTATGAGGACAGATGGAAAGGACAAAGAACCTGACTTGAAAGGGCACTCATTGGCCAAACTTTGAACAATCTGACCGTCAAAATAAATAATGATAATAAAAGATTATACTGAATAAAATTGGAAAACATAAGTCTATACTTACACAATAAATAAAAACTTCAAAATCTGATGAAAATAGGACATCTATATATTAATAATTTCAAAGTACCTCCCCACACAATAGTTGATTACAAAAGGAAAAAAATAACTTTACAGTGAAGAAGTCTTACTAGACATTAATTTATTCATGTGATCAGAGTAATCATCATTCTTAATGAGACAAATCAAAATCATATATCACCTAATAGGATGCAATGAGAAGAACACAGCGATCACTTTTGTAATACTCCTACCAAAGATGTATTGCCTAAATCTAATCATAAGGAAACAAAAGACAAACCTAAATTGACAGACATACATCAAAATAACCAATTTGTAATCTTTATAAGTGTCAAGGTCACAAAGGTCTAGCAAAGATGAAAAAATTGCCCAAAACTGAAAGAAACTAAACAGGTATGACAACTAAAGGCAATGCATCATTCCAAACTGGGCAGCTCTGCTATAACGGACGTTACGGGGACCTTTGATAAAACTTTATCAAGGGCTGAGGATTAGATGGCAGCAATCTATACCAGTGTTAATTTACTGATTTGATTGTTGTATTATGATTAGGTAGAACATTCTTCTTTGTAGGAAATACACACTAAAATACTCTAGCATGACAGAAGCCTTCAGTCAGCTTTACTTTCAAATTGTTTGAGAAATAAAAAGTTCTTTGTATTGTACTTGTAACTTTCCTATAAACTTGAGATTATCTCAAAATAAATAAAAAGCAATCTTTCAATGGCTTGTTTACATACCTAACACTTCGAATAGTGAGCTCACACCCCCAGGAATAAATGTGCTAAAATCTTTTGTGCTCCTCCCTCCCCTCCCACTTTTAAATCACCACTGTCAGACGACAATAAATATCTCAAACTAGTACTGACTACAGGTTCATGTGCCTTCCCCAAGCCATCCACTACTAGTCAACAATAATGGTTCATCCATCCATCCCTTTTCTGTGAATTCTACCAGATGCTCCTGAGCAATGGTTCTTCTGGCAAAGTCTTTTTTATTTGAAGTTAATAACGTGATAGTTTCTTCCTATCTACCATCGTGGCTATAGTTACTTTAATCCTCAATTTTTCATTTCCTATTGTCTTAAAGATGAAGGATTTTTTTTTTTTTTTTTTTTGAGACAGAGTCTCACTCTGTTGCCCGGGCTAGAGTGCCGTGGCGTCAGCCTAGCTCACAGCAACCTCAAACTCCTGGGCTCAGGCAATCCTTCTGCCTCAGCCTCCCGAGTAGGTGGAACTACAGGCATGCGCCACCATGCCCGGCTAATTTTTTCTATATATATTTAGTTGGCCAATTAATTTCTTTCTATTATTAGTAGAGACGGGGTCTCGCTCTTGCTCAGGCTGGTTTCGAACTCCTGACCTTGAGCAATCCGCCTGTCTCGGCCTCCCAGAGTGCTAGGATTACAGGTGTGAGCCACCGCGCCCGGCCTTATTAAGGCTCTTTTTAATAAAGTCTGTGATGAGAGTCATATGGACAGAAGATTGGAGAGTACGGATTTGTTCAAAGAGATAAACCAACCTATTGTAGAGAACTAATCATCACTTAAAATCAGTATCTCATTATACTGTAGAAAAACAGAAGAAGAGGAGAGGCAGGACCTGGTTTCCCAACGTGAATAAGCCACAGAATCAAAAGGCTTTTGAAATCTGAGCAGTATCCTGGATTCTAATCACCACAATTGTTAACGCTAGTAAGTTTTTCATTGCTTACATTTGAAAAAGACAGTTAATAGTTTATTAACAATAAACTAACTTTAATTATGTATTATGAAACAACTAAAGATATTACTGCTCATATTACTTGGGGAACCAGTTCCTGAAAGTTAAAATAACCTCAAATGAAGCATGCTTTCCAATGGTCACTGACGACAGTGAGGGTAAAAAAGAAAGTAAATATATAACAAAATATGGATACATGATGGGAAGTGTAACATCCATTTTCATTTGAACTTCAGAGACTAGGATGCCATTTTGCATGAAAGTATTCTTCAGCATGTCAATTAAGAAAATTTTTATAAAGTACATAAAAATCTTTCCACTGAAAATTAGAACTGAGGGGTTTTTAATTAAATTTCTCACAAAAATTAGTCACTAGAATCCCAGAAAACACACAGACAAGATTCAAATACACCCAGCCTTCCTCCCCCTCCCCCTCCCCCAATGCCAGTCCCTCTCACGACTGGCCCCCTTAGGTGCTGTCAGCCAGACCCACAGTGGCTCCGTCCACACCGTCTCCCATGCTCATATGTACAAGTGGAACACTCCTCAGTATTGCTCGACGGTAGCATTTCTTTTACACCCAAACTAGTGAGCTGAGCAGCATTTCATAAATTTACTGGCCACTTGGACTTATCATCCTTAGCATTCTAGAGTTAACTTAGCCATGAGGTAGTGTTCTCTTGGATCCGACTTGCTACTGTATTTGGAATTTCTGTTCTATGCTCCTGAGACAGAAACTCATTTTTGATAACATTAAAAATATCATGAACTACTATGCCATGAAGAGAAATATATCATTGCTCATCTCTGTTTTTTGTGTCTATATCCCGAATTAAAGATTCATTACTGATTAAATATAAGTAAGATATTAAGATATTATTGCCTATGTCTAAATCATTTAAAATATTCAAACTGGCCGGGCGCAGTAGCTCATGCCTATAATCCTAACACACTGGGAGGCTAAGGTGGGAGGATCATCACTTGAGGCCAAGAGTTTAAGCCTAGCCTGAGCAAGACAGTGAGACTTTGTCTCTACAAAAAGTATAAAAATTAGCTGGGCATGTTGGCACACGCCTGTAGTCCCAACTACTGAGCAGGCTCAGGCGGCAGGATCGCTCGAGCCCAGGAGTTTGAGGATGCAGTGAGCTACAATGACACCACTGTACTCTAGCCTAGGCAACAGAACGAGATGCTATTTCAAAAAATAAAAAAGAATAAAATACTCAAACTATGTATGTTTTAAGTTCTATAGCATTAGTTATAGAAGGGTCCCTAGTGTATTGCAAAGGACAAAAAATATACTAAATAAAATACACTACTGAATAGTAAACTGTTAGCTGCTAAACATTAACAATTGTGCTTGCCTTCTTAGAATTTAGAAAGGTTGCTATGTGATGATTTCAGGGCCAAAATTTCTTTTAAAAGCATCCAAGAAAATACGAATTGATACTTTTTTCCTTACAAGTTTCCCAGTAGTAACACAGGAAATCCCAAATCTTCCATAGTTTTTACAGCAACCACAAGAAGCTAAAGACAAATAAATTTGATCGTTTACTAGAATGACGGGTCATAATCACAAGTCACTAAACTATGAACCACGTAGGGGAAAAAGCAGTAGTCATTCCTGCTGTTGTGAATGTAATTGTCATTATCAGAAAGCTAGAAAGATGCTTACGCAACCCAATGAGTGACTCCTAATGAATAACACTTTTAATGAAGCAATCTAGTATCTTTTATCTTTCCTTTTTCGGTATCTCTTCTACCTATTCAAAATGCTGCTTAGCATTAAAACAAATAAGATGATCAGAAGACATTGCTTTGCTGTCTCGGAAATGAAAGTACTCATCTGGAAAGCAATAAAAGTAATTATTAGCTCTGTAAAGAGTTCTAAAAGAAGATTTTAAAAAACTCTTCTCACAGAATTGTTGAAACTAGGGAATAAGTTAACGTTCTGACTACGCTTAACAATTTCTGACTTGACTCGGACATTTGTGGAAAACCCAAGTAAATTAAAAGAAGTTGTGAAATTGAGGTCTGAGCGTTCCTTAAAGAGACTCTAAGGAACTGTAAGTAATAAGCAATAAAAGGTGCAGGAGACTCGATGGTAACTCTATGCCAACAATGGTGGCTCTAAAACTATCCATGTCTATTATATTAATTAGTAACGAAGCATTCTGAAACACAAATCAAAATACATGTTTCATAAAACTTACTTTGATTGGGCAAGAACCCCTATGACCTCTGCATATAAATCTGCAATTATATGCACATTCCCAGTGCTGGTTCCTGAATAACTAAAAAAAAAAAAAATAAGGATTAACATAAAATTTCATTTTTCTACAAACTTTCTTAATAAATTTGAAAATTCCTTATCAGAGTATTGCATAAGCACATGAATTTTATCCCATCTTTAGATTTCAATTTACCATAAAACTTAACCTCATGCTTCTTATAAATCCAATCGATGGTGTTAAGAATTATTTTTTACAAAATCTTTCCTCTAAGCCTTTTGCATAGATTCAAAAGAAATGGGAAAATAATTGCTTTGAACTCTAAAAACAAATGATTGATAAGAATTCAAATTATATTTAAATAGTCTAAACCTGGATTGCAGAAAAAATTAACAATCCCAAGTTAGTATTTTTACTTACCCTTCCTTATGTTTAAAGTGCTTAAAAGCTAAGTTTAGAACTTCATGAACTAAGGGGTCGGGTACAGGATGAACAGGAATCTAGAATAAAGAAGAATTATCAAGCAAAAAGGTAAATAAGTTTTTAGTCTTTTATGAGCAGTCTCATCATTGCAACTAACTAAATAACCAATTTTAATTTTCATGGTGCAATCTATTACTAATCTGTCCATCTTCCTTTTGTCTGAGAATCTCATTTTCTTTAAGAATTTGGTTACTCATCAAATTTCATATTCTAAATTGAGAATATTATCTTCATAATCACAAGTCACCAAACTATGGACGATGTAGGGGAAAAAAGCAGTCGCTGTTCCTGTTGTTGGAAGTGTTAATTGCTACTGTCAGAAAGCCAAAAAGACGCTAATCTGTACCTCTGCACCACACCTGGAGAAAAGTAACCTTTGTAACGAGCCAGCCCCGCACCCCATAAAGTCTGATTTTCTACCAAAAGGGACACAATCTTTTCCAACAACTTTAAACTATTTATAGGTTTATTAGAAATCTGTCCTTTAAATATCCCCGTTTTAATTCTTTTAAAAAGTACATGCTAGTTCCTAGTACATAAAAGAAACCAAAATATTTAAACCAGTAAATAAAATCCCTGCTGCTCTACCCCATATAATCACTGTTACCAGCTTCGTGTACACCCAGACTTCTTCCTACACAACCCCCTACATACGCACGTATTCACGCCTTACTTTATCTAACAGAATGACGGAGCTTTGGGTCAGCTGCTTTAGAGCTCCTCCTTATGCTTTTTAGCAGACACATAATACTCAGTATGTATTAATGTTTAACACAATTTATTTAATGAGCCCCTTATCAGTGAACATTTCATTCCAGATTTTCAATATTCCAATAGGTACTACAATAAACACCTTGCACCTTTAACGTTATATATTTACTTCGATAGTTAGTTCTATGGGAAAGTGTCCAACAGGAGGAACCGCTGGGCCAAGCAGGATACAAGTCACTGCTGATGTACACTCTAGTTCTACACAGTCGTCCCTCGTATAAGTGGGGGATCGGTTCCAAGACCCACCATGAGTATTAAAATCTGCGATGCTCAAGTCCCTTGTACAAAATGGTGCAATATTTGCATACAATCTACACACATCTTCCTGTATACTTTAAATCATCTCTAGATTACTTATAATACCTAATATAATGTAAATAGATGCTATGCTGTTATTTTTTATTATTTGGTTTTCATTGTTGTATTGCTATTATTTTTGATATTTTCAATCCAAGGTTGTTTGTATCCATGGATACAGAACCCATAGATACAGAGGCATAACTATCCATGTGACAGTTTGTTTTTGAGCTATTTTATTCTATCAATCAATTTGTATATGCCTGTACCAAAACTATGCCATCTTAATTGTCAGAGCTTAATAATAAGCTCAGATGTCTGGAGTTGCAATTCCTCTCTTTACTCTTCCTCAGAGACAGCTTGGCTATTCTCGGCCCATCATTCTTTCATTATTCACTTTAGAATCATGGGCCAAGCGTGGTGGCTCACGCCTGTAATCCTAGCATCCTGGAAGGCCAAGGTGGGAAAATTGCTTGAGCTTAGGAGTTCGAGACCAGGATGAGCAAGAGTGAGACCCCACCTCCACCAAAAATAGAAAAATTAGCTGGGCGTGGTGGTGAGCACCTGTAGCCCCAGCTACTTGGGAGACTGAGGCAGGAGTATCGCTTGAGCCCAGGAGTTTGAGGTTGCAGTGAGCTACAATGGTGCCCCTGCATGACTCTGTCTCAAAAAAAAAAAAAAAAAAAAATTAGAGTCATCTTTTCAAGTTCTGTAAACCTGTTAGGATTTTTATTGGAGCTACAAGAAATCTATAGATCAATTTGAGGCTAACAATATGTTTATACATATACATGGAATATCTTTCAGTAAAGTTTTATAAGTTTCTGTTTATGTCCTTCGTTAGACTTATTCCTAAGACGAGCATATGAAGAGATGCTTGATTTCATTAGTGACCAGGACAATAAAAATATACAAGATGTTATCTTACACCTATTTGATGGGAAAAACTGAAGTCTGACAATACTGAACAGTAGAGATAGCGTAAATAAGCGAGGTTTTGTATCCACTGCTATCGGGAGTGTGAATCAAGCTTCACACGGCTTTGCACCGTAGTGATGGGATCAGCTTGTGCCGCCACGGTGCACCACTTTGAGCCAAAGGCAACTAAGAAACAGCAGATGGAACAAAAGCTCCCTCCCCCTTTCTGCCTCAAGGCAGGGTACAGATTTCCCTTTCTGAAGGTGTCCACCCTCCCTCCTCCCAAACCAGGAGGAGAATAACCATTATCAAAGGAGACAGGAAGCACAGAGACAAGTCTGCACAGACAATCCTGACTCTTATCTTCCATGAGATCCCCCCATGTATATACCTTGCCGCAATTTACTGCCCCTAGAAGCCCAAACCCTTTTCCTTCGTCTTGTCATTGCTCTACAACTTATCACTCTTTGTTAAAATGGTATATAAACTCTTGGGTCGAACCTTTTTTGGGGGGTCTTTATTCTTTTCTATGGAGGCCTCCATATGCAAACATGACAAACCTTTAGACCTTTATCTTTGGTCAGTTTAACTTGCAGGGGCCCAGTCATTAAACCTAAGGGCTTAAAGCAAAAAGTTTTTCCCTCCCTTCTATAGTAGTCTGCCCTTATCCAGCCTTGCTAGCCGTGGACTCAGTTACCTGCAGTCAACCTTGGTGTGAAAATACGAAGATATTTTGAGAAAGAGAAACTGAGACCATAGTCACATAAGTTTTTATTAAAGTATATTATAATTGCTCTATTTTATTATTAGTTATTGTTGGAAATCTTTTACTGTGCCTAATTTATAAATTTAACTTTATCACAGGTATGTATGTATAGCAAGAAACACAATACGTGTTGAGCATCTCTTAACCGAAATGCTTGAGAACAGAAGAGTTTTAGATTTTGGATTTTTGGAATAGCTACATATTCACAATGAGCTATCTTGGGGATGGGACCCAAGTCTAATCACAAAATTCATTTATGTTACATATACACCATATACCAACAGCCTGATGGTAATTTGATATGATATTTTTAATAATTTTGTGCATGAAACAAAGTTTTGACCACAACCCTTCACATGAGGTCAGGTGTGGAATTTTCTACTTGTGGTGTCATGTTGGCACTCAAAAAGTTTCAGATTTTGGAGCACTTCGAGTTTGAATTTTTTGATTAAAGATGCTTGATCTGTAAATATAAGGTTTGGTACTATCCGAGATTTCAGGCATCCAGTGAGGGGCTTGGCATGCATCCCCTGCAAATAAGGGAACATTATTATATCTCCTGCAGTTATGCCTGAAGTCCTACAGTGACAGCCAGGGACAATACTTAGTCATGCTGTGTCTTCTTTTTGGCTACCCTACCACTGCTACCATCAACACCATCAGCACCTTTTACCTATCTGTGTGCCAGGTACTAGTTATAATGTATAAAAAGCATATATTACTTATAACACTTTTGAGTCTTACAAGGTAGCTATCTGTCCCCTACTTCACAGACAAGGAATCTGAAGCTCAAGTGCCCCCAGATTCTGATATGAAAATGTATTTAATAAACAAGACAAATAAGCAAAGAAAAAGCTACAAAAGAGAGAGAAACAGAAAGTGAAAGAATACATTTATCTTTAATTTTAATTAAAAAAATGAATAATTTCTTCGTCTCAAAAAAAAAAAAAAAGAATCTCGCTGTGTTGCCCAGGCTAGAGTGCCGTGGTGTCAACATAGCTCACAGCAACCTTAAACTCCTGGGCTCAAGCAATCCTTCTGCCTCAGCCTCCCAAGTAGCTGGGACTACAGGCATGTGCCACCATGCCTGGCTAATTTTTTCTACATATTTTTAGTTGGCTAATTAATTTCTTTCTATTATTTAGTAGAGACGGGGTCTCGCTCTTGCTCAGGCTGTTCTCGAACTCCTGATCTTGAGCGATCCACCTGCCTCGGCCTCCCAGAGTGCTAGGATTACAGGCGTGAGCCACCGTGCCTGGCCCATAGGCATTTCTAACATCCTGATTTCTTCCCTTATTTTCAATAGTAAAAACAAAAAAGAAAAAACTCTCAAACTGAATTCCCAAAAATGGGGGAGGAAAAATCTCATGTCAGTTCATAAAGAAAAAGTTCTACTTTCATGGAGTAATACTTCCATCTTTAGCATTAAGAATTTTTTAGATCCTGTCATTTACGTGATTTTTGGAAGCCGTTCTAGTTCTACTTGAATATTCAAAGAAGGATACATCTAGTAGACACTAAAGAACACCCATGGTGGCTGGGCATGGTGGCTCATGCCTGTAATCCAAATACTTTGGGAGGCCAAGGTAGGAGGACTACTTGAGGCCAGGAGTTCAAGATCAGCCTGGGCAACACAGCAAGACCCTGTCTCTACAAAAAATTTTAAAAATTGATTGGGTGAGCACCTATAGTCCTAGCTATTTGGAAGGCTGAGGCAGGAGGATCACCTAAGCCCAGGAATTCCAGTGTGGGCAACAGTGTGAGACTCAAGTCACTTAAAAAAAAAAAGAAGAAGAAGAAGAAAAGAAAAGGATACCCAAGATTTACTACAAGGCAATTCCCAGCACCAATGCCCCAAATTCAACACTTTTTACTTTTATCACGTTATAAAGGTAAAGAAGAACAGAACCATCTTAAGATAGGGAAACCAGGAAGTAAGAGAGGCTCCTTCATTAGCTGAATGACTAATTCTCAAGACAAAGGAGAGTAAATATATTCACGCCACAGCAGAATGACAAATCTCATGTCACAGACCTTCCGGGCTGCTCATCACCGTCTAAAATGCTAACGTTAAACCTGAAAATGCTAAGGATCCTGCCACAGACGTACTTCATAATGGTACTTAGAAAACTAAGCCAAGAATTTGAAATGGTTTACAAACTAGGTTTCTCAAGCTTCTTATTTGTTTCTAAGAAAAAATATATGACTAAAACTCAATATAAAGAGAATATTGCTTCAAATTTTCTGAATGCTATCTGGCCTTTTAAACATGCTTTTACCACAGATTTAAGGCTTTGGTTCTAATACGCTAAAATTTTTAGTCAGCCACTATCTCAAAATTATCCATCTGACTTTCTTGGAAAAAATAAAATAAAAATGGTCATCTATCATATTGAATTAATTTTCGTCCCATGGTGAATCACACTATTTAATTTCACTGTATTTACATTAACTAAATTCTTTGTCTAACTCATTATGATAAAACACTTTCATTCCATTTTATAAGGCCACTTCACTTCATTTCTTATCACTGATTTTGCCAGTGAGAATTTATTTTCATCATTAAAGGGAGAAAACTTGGAGTAAAAAAAAAAATGAACTAACTTTATGATCTTCAGAAAGTCACTACAACTAAGAACATTTCTTCATCTGTAAAATGGAAATAACAGATAATACTTACTGAGGATTTTTCCATGTACCAGGCATTATTTTATCTAATTCTCATGATTCTAACAAAAATGACACTATTATCATCCTTTTTTATAGAGGAAGAGTTGGTAATAACTTGCCCAAAGTTACACAGCAAGCAAGATGGCCGGGATGTTAATAATACTTGCCATGACTGTCTTTTGCAGGGTTTATTACAATGATCAGTCAGCAGAAAGGATATGGTCCGTCATACACTGCGAAGGGTTCTAAACACGTGTGATTATTAACGATATAAAAAGTTATTCAAAGAGCAAATAATTTATAATATATGAAGTCAAGGACTAACCTACAAGGAATATTTACTCCTCCTCAAGACTGAAACCATCACGTATCAATGCTTCAGTACTCTGGGTTCTGTCTGTCTCATCGAGATAAAAGGGAATCACATTTCAAGATAGGTATTTTATGTGCAGCAAAGTAAAAGTCCTATTAAATTCAAGATCTATTGCATTGATTACTCTCTGGATCCATTAAACCCCATGTCATTCTGACAGAAGAAAACTGGGTTAGTTTGTCATGATATTTCAGAAAGCTCTATGGATTTTTATTTCACTTTCAGTAGTTTTATTGGTTTTAGAGAAGCTAAAGAGACTTGCTTTTTACTGGGGGGAAATCCCTATATAGGATTTTAGAAAAATAAAGTGCATCTATGTTCTTGGTGATATGTTTTCTTCTTTGATTGGTACACGTGAATCACAGTATGAGGACAATAATCAAAGAGGAGGAAGGGTAAGAGGAAAGGGTATGGTGGGTTGGAATAATACAGTGACCGAACCAAAGACGAGGATTAGCTCTCAGAGCCACTGTATTTCTCCTACTTGCACTGTAAGTCCAGGAGAACCGCGGTCAGAAATGATTTTGTGCAGTGAACTTGAAAAATGAGCCCTGCCTTTTTTGTTACGACAAGAAGCCCATTTGCCGTTCCGTGGCGAACGTATCTTGGTCTTACTCTGTAAACCCATCTCTTGCTCTTGCTCTGTAACCCTATCTTTCCTCAGTAAACCTTGTTTTGTGCTAAAAACAAAAGAAACAGAAAAAAGCAAAAATGAGCCCGCTGGAAAAAAAAGGTTTTAAGTTTCTAGAGTATGATGGTTTTTTCCTACCAGAAAACCTATCTAGGTTTTTTCAAAGGAGGAAGAGGAGGGGGAACAGGACTATGAAGATTACGGGGAGGGGGAGAAGTCAGCAAGGATGAGAGAGAAGAGAAGGAAGAAAACCCACAGGGCTGTCTGTGAGCTGAGGCTCTGAAGCCAGTGCTATTCGGGGCACCTTTCGGATGAGAAGAGACACCGAGTGACCGGAGGAGGACGTCATGGGACACAAAGGAGAAAAGGCACGATGGAGCCGGATGACACAGGGCCCTGCATGTCAGTGTAGGGAGTTTGCAGTTTCTGCAGCCAGAAGAAACAAACCTGTGCTATTTAACCAAGCAAACAAGTGCAAAGGCTGGTTACCAATCCACTCAAATGACCTACATTTAGCACAAAATAGATGCCAGGAACCAACTAAAATAAGTCAAAGTCCATTGATAGTCTATGGCCATTTCTCTTTAATTTTTTTAAAAGATGGGGTCTCACTATGTTGCCCAGGCTAGCATCCACGTCCTGGGCTCAAGTGGTCATGCTGCCTCTACCTCCCAAGACTGTAAGTGCCACCACAATGGGTCTATGGCCATTTCTGCTCAGCTCCTCCTACCCTAACCACAGGGTCTTAGCATCCCAGCTAAACTTAGGGATCACAGAAGTCAGATACGGCTTCCTAGCACAACTCCCAGAGGCAATTTTTTTCCTACATCTACTAAAAAAATCTGTACGAAAGGTATAAATCGAAGTGAAGTTATTTTGATTAACTCATCTATTTTACATATTTAAAATTTTTATTTGGAGATTTCAGAGTGTCAAACAACTGCCTTTTCATGTTCATTGTCAAAACAGAAGCAAAATATAAATGATTACATAACTCAATTATCTTTATATTGACTATGGGAAAAAACAGACTATCAATTAACTTTTATACCTTACATTTGCTGTGTATTATTACATTCCACTCTATATAACAAAAATAAAACTTCTTGTCTGAGCATGTCATATGCAAAATATGATTTTTTTTTTAGGTTATCTAGCTTTTTCAAAATGATCTAATGGCCATGGCTGGAAATACACACTCATTCTTGAAAGATGTATTAAAGACTATGAACTTTATTTTTTTTATTTTTATTTATTTATTTTTTTGAGACAGAGTCTCACTCTGTTGCCCAGGCTAGAGTGCCGTGGCGTCAGCCTAGCTCACAGCAACCTCACACTCCTGGGCTCAAGCAATCCTTCTGCCTCAGCCTCCCAAGTAGCTGGGAGTACAGGCATGCGCCACCATGCCCGGCTAATTTTGTCTATATATGTTTAGTTTGCCAATTAATTTCTTTCTATTTTTAGTAGAGACAGGGTCTTGATCTTGCTCAGGCTGGTCTCAAACTCCTGACCTTGAGCGATCCTCCCACCTCGGCCTCCCAGAGTGCTAGGATTACAGGCGTGAGCCACCGTGCCCAGCCAGACTACGAACTTTAAAAGAAAAAAACAAACTTTCAACATCAGTACAGGTTTTGTATGTACTCTTGTATTGATTTTGAGTAGCAAACACATCAGGCGATACCTGACATTATATTATATAATCCTATCTTTCCTATTTATCCCACTCAGGTATGAGCTCATGAGTGCAGTACCTAAAGTCACACCAGTGCCCAGTAGGCATTCTAATATTCATTGAATGAATAAATACATGTAATTTACGATCTGAGGAATCCTTACTTGTCAGAAAACCATTTGCACTCGACAATTCAATGTTACCCTGATCAAATCACCCCGTTCCTCAACCCTAACTGCACAATTATTACGTGGTGGAACGCAGGCTGGAGGGTTCAGGAAGAGAGATTTCAGTGGAAGTAAAAAGGGATTAAAGTAGCTGAGTGACAGGCAGACTGTATTTACAGCTAAAAGCCCATATTCAACACAGTTTCCATTCAGCTCCATTTTGCTAACAAGATTTCCTATCTCTGGGATGGCCCAGGAAGGTGAACAGAACAGGGAGTGACAGGTACCGGGCAGGAAAGCCCCAGGCAACTGAAAGAAGTATAATTAAATTACAGGGATCTAGTCTATGTGGGCCAGGATTTTAGATCTAATATCCTCAATAAAATAACTGAAACATGAAGAAGGCATAGTAAGGCAAAGAATAAGAAATACAGACTTTACAGAAATAAAACAGCTTACCTGCTTTAGAACTTCAACTAAAACTAAACAAAAAATGAAATCTACTGCTAAGTCTCTCCTTTCAAGAAGATAATCTCTTTCACGCTGCTGTTCATCCCTGAAACAAGAACCCAAAATTAGCCTTGTATCATGACTGTAAGTTTTAAAACAGCTATTGCTTACTAGTTCACGTCGCTTACTATGTTCCTACATGTGTCGTATGCTATAGCAATTGTTAGTATGAGGTTTTTTTAAAAAAATAATCCGATGTATATATTACATGTTCTTATGTTCTTTCTCTTTTCATATATTGGGTGTTTACACACACACTTCATTATTATATCTGTCGGCAATTAAACCAAATCTAAAAGAATTAGTAAGAGAAAGAAAGTTTCTTTTAAGTTTCATTTAGAAAATCTAGCATTGCTCCGTATTTGATGACTAATTTTTATATTAAGAACAGAAACAAAAGTAATAAATATTATAGATGAAAATACAGGACAAGGTTAACTTTTTTATAAATCTACACTGAAAAATCACAAGTGGCACCGCCTAAAGTCCAATATTAAACCATGAGCAATCACCTGACCACAAGCAGATGTTATATGTAATACCAGGATCTCTCTGGGAAATTTGGAGGAGGAAAAGAGAAATTCTAGGATTTGAGCAGCAAATAGAGTATCACAGTACTAGGATGATACAGGGATTTCCCTGAAATGGCGTACATTTATTATGTATCAGTAAAAAATATAAAATTTTTACGAATCAAAAAAAATAATAATAATACAGGGTTTTGGCAATCTTAATGTATCACAATCGCTTCCCTTCATAAACCATATAAATAGAACCTTCTTTGAATAATGTCTTAACTTTTCCATGATTATTAAAGCTCCTCACCGAACTGCTGAAATGACACTCCTGAAATTCATTTTTGAACATGACCCAGTGATGAGCATTATAGGGCTACACCTCATTTTTAACTGGTATGATCGACCCTTGCCCACTTACTACCGCCCTTCACAACAAAAACAATCAACGCTTACTGCTTAGGAACCAAACAATAACAATCCTCAGTTGGTAACATCATCACCACCTTCATTGGAAGTGTTTCGATTCCAGGAAAAACAATGGAAAACAAACCACTTACCCCTTAGACTTTGTGCTGGATCGAGGCCTGTACTCGTAAGACTCATCTTCAGTTCCATTCTGGCGTCGGTACCAGTCAAACAACGTGCGAAGCAAGGAAGGGAGACAGTGCTCTGCTACTGAGCTCATGGAGCTTATCAACTGACAAAACAAGAGATCATCCAGAGATGAAGTGTCATATCCAAAGTACCACAGTCTCAACTCTATTAGTAATCATTTAGAAATGAACACACATAGTGACTCAGACGCAATAAATGTGTAACAGGCCCCCCTTTGAACAAATTTTAATGACCCCCTATATAATCCTCTCCTTAACTAACTACTAGACCTTTTGAGTTGTTTCCCAGAAATGATGGATTTTCTGCAAGACAAAGGAGCGGAGATTCTGAAGGACTCTGGGCAGACTTCTGACACCAGATTCACCATCCCCACAACCTGCCCTAGTTAGTTACACGTGACCTGCTCCGAGGCACCTGTGACCTGCTCCAAGGCACCTGGCCCCTCCTTTAAAAGCCCACAATCTTCCTTATCGCAGCCGGAGTTGAGGCAGCTTCTCCTGACAAGATAAGACGTCTACAGTGTTAAAAGTTCCTTTCTTCCTTGAAAGGAAGCTCTCAACAATGAGACGATCCTGTTGTCTGGATCCTTGGATCTATGTGCATCGAGCAACTAAACTTCGACCCAAACCCCCTTGGAGTTTTGACAACAAATACGTTTTAAAATAAGCATCAGGAGTTTGGCCAAGTAATAAAGTCAGGTTGGCCTAGTTTCACCCACTATTGACCTTTTTCAAAATCCACAGTTTCACTCAGTGGCTTTCAGTCTTTCTCCTGCCTCCCTACGCCACTCACGTATGTGAAAACACGCCGTCAGCAACACCCCGATTACACAACATGGATCCTTCTGGGAGCGCTGTCACAAACACATCAGAAACCCATCTTCACCTCCTGCCCTGGCAACTCCTCTGCGCTCACGCGAACCAATGACTCTAAAACGTCGCCACTCCATGTAGATGAAGAGACGTAGAAACAAAGACGACTACAGTAAGTGGCAACTGTGGGGAAAGCTCCGATTTACTAAGCTATGCCACCTAAGAGAGAGTTACAATGACTCCAGCACTTAAGGCTCAGAATACATAAATGGGCACCATAAAGATAAGTGTAGTGCGGTGAGCGACCGCTATTAATTTTGAAACTACCTGGATTCTAGCAGAACGGCATGGATTCATTTCATGCATGAACCCAATTTCAATCAGCAGCCCCTAAGGTTACTCTTGCCATCCTGAGGATCCCAAGAAAAACTTCCTCTCTTCACAAGAATTTCTGTATCTGATTTGACCCATTGGTCATAAAATTAATATTGCAAAATCAGCGTGTAATCAGACATGCTTGACTCTACTGACTCATTTGAAAAGCTACGGGTTACAGGAATGGTCAAGGTCTCTTTGAGTTCCACGACTACAGGAAGACTCAGTTAAGGAAGATAAGATGAGATATCTCTGGAAATCAAAACATTTAATTTTCCCATTATTTCCTTTTCTGTAAGCAACTTCAAAATGTACTTCATTCAGGAAATTGTTAACGGAAAAGAATGAGACCGTTTATTGGACTCTGTTCTCTTTTTCAGGACTTCCAGAGACTCCGTCCATCATCCTTTTATTATAATACCATAATTTGACAGGGAAATAGTCTCTAATATGGAAAATTAAGTAAAAACAATATTCTGATTTTATTTAACCATTTTTTTAAATTTATAGTACAATGTACAGCATCAAAGGAAATCCCTTATTAATACGCAAAGAAAGAAAAATAAAACACCATCTGCTACTGTCAACATAATACCAAAAGAGTTTATACCACACGTAGCTTTATACTCTGAGGAAGAAAAAAAAAAGAAGCTACGAGGCACAATTATTTATCATTTTTATTAATCATTTACTTAAGATTTCCATTTGTTACTTCACAAATGAATATTTTCCTTAAAACGTTTAATCACATTTCAATCCTGATAAGACATTGATTAGTAAAGTAGATTCGTGATGTGAATAATTTAAACAACTTTTGTAACAGCACAGGATTTGAAAAGTGTTATATAAGGTTATCTTATCACAGTACTAGTAGAGGACGTACCTTCCTATTTATGGTTTCTCTCTAGATCAGTGGCTGTTTACTAACTCATGCTGTAAATACAGGTGCCAGAACGCCACCCTGGGTGATTCTGATTGAGCAGAACTGGAGTAGAATCCGGGAACACAGTATTTTGGGAAGTGTCTACTAGGTGATTTTAACCAGTCTTCTTTATCAAATCAATTAGCCTAATGTGAACATTAACTTCTATTTCTTAGACACATAATTTTCAGTAAGGTAGGCCAGGAATACTAGATGGCAACAAAAAGCTAATATGAGTAATTCCTTTTTTCAAATAATCCACATATAATAATTATGATAAAATAAACTTGATCCAACATTTAATCTCAGCAAGAGGAAGATTTACCATTAGAAAAATATCACACAAGGTTTTAGATGTTGATATTCTATTTTAACACACACAGGCTCTTAGAGCCCTAATGGAGAAAAATATTAAAAGGTAAAATATTATTATTACACAAAAATTGTAGCAGTTGGTACACAAAGACTGAGGAATGTAACTGAAAACTTTCTAAGAAAAATTTTAAAAGGGCACATTAAAGAGATGAACAATGAAAAGTAAAAAGTTTTCAAAGGCAAAATGAACTGAAATCAGTAAAGGTCACAGCTCATTCTATTACTTGTTAAAAAAACAACAAACAAACAAAAAAAAAACTACCAATTCCAGAATGAATTTAGTATATGAGGATATAGAGGATCACTAAACAAAATAAGGGAATTTCTTAAGATTGGATATATTTGGACCAACTATTATGACGAACATTTTATTTCTAGGAAAAAATATTCCGCCAAAATTGACATACCTGGTCAAACTGAAGATCTTCACCCCTCTGAAGAGATCTGGACAATAGCTTCTCCTACAATAAAAATATTAAAAAATAAAGTATAAATACAAACTATTAGAAATCTCCTACATGATAAACAGTTTAAAATTATGAGTCAGTTTTGCTTTTTTTTTTTTTTTTTCTCATTTGAAATTAGGTTGGTTTGAAGAAAGGTAAACCTCTACTTGGCCCAAGGTCACACAACTAGGATTCGACGCCTTCGTCCCCAAGTGTGGCTCTAGAGTCGGAGCTCCCAGCCAGATCCCCTCCAGACCCAAGAGTGGTATTGTCACGTGGTCTCCCTGTGACAAGTTCAGTTCGACAGTTCTTAGATTACGAGCCTAAAACTCAACATAGGACTTATTTAGACTCAAGTTCAACAGTCAACAGCATGTGGTATTCATCGTTATTTCAGTAAACACTGGAGTGAATTAATGAGTGAATGAAGCAATCGATCATTATTTCTTTTGTTGATCGATTGCTTCATTCACTCATTAATTCACTCTAGTGTTTACTGAAAAGCAGCCCAGTAGTGCAGTGATTATGAGCTTGTCCCATTAGCCAGACGGCCTTGGTTTGACAGCTGGCCAGACACTACTAGATGAATGACCTTAGGCTGGTGACTCACCGTCTTCAACTTTCTCATCTGAAAAAACAGGGTGATTGTCAAACACTGGTATCGGTAAGATGCTAGCTTAAGAAAAAAACAGGAAGCTTTCCATTTTTCTCTGGACCCTATGATAGTTCAAAGAAGTATGGAATTTTCTAGTCCTAGAAACCATGAAAAACAAGCTGGTATACTGCTTGGAACCCTTGCTTAGGAAAAGTAGTTTCTTCCCTCAAAATTTCCCCTTATTATTATATTATTTAGAAGTATACACATTGCGGCTGGGCGCGGTGGCTCACGCCTGTAATCCTAGCACTCTGGGAGGCCGAGGCGGGTGGATAGCTCAAGGTCAGGAGTTCGAGACCAGCCTGAGCAAGAGCGAGACCCTGTCTCTACTATAAATAGAAAGAAATTAATTGG
>CAUYRT010020671.1:0-13507 GCA_963574885.1 Lepilemur ruficaudatus
CGCCACCATGCCCGGCTAATTTTTTCTATATATTTTTAGTTGGCCAATTAATTTCTTTCTATTTATAGTAGAGGTTGGTTTTGAACTCCTGACCTTGAGCAATCCGCCCGCTTTGGCCTCCCAGAGTGCTAGGATTACAGGCGTGAGCCACCGCGCTCAGCTTGTTGTCTCTTACTTTTTACGGTTGTCAGTGTGATAACTGATAGGGATCAGTGCCTTCCTCTGATTTGTTGTAGGAATGGAAACTAAGTAACCAGTCCCATTGAAAGGATGAATATACCAAGAGCGTACAGGCTCAAAATGAGGACCTGAGAGGCTGTGCAAACCTTTGTGTCATCTCTTTTGACTTCTGTTTCCCATCCCTGAAAATCACTATTCTGCTTTCTGTTTTGATGAGTTTGACTACTCTTGATACTTCATATAAGTGAAATCCTACAGTATTTGTCTTTTTGTGATTGGCTTGTTTCATTTAGCATGATATCCTCAAGATTCATCTATGTTATAGCATGTGTCAAAATTTCCTTCCTTTTTTTTTTTTTTGAGACAGAGTCTCACTTTGTCGCCCTGGGTAGAGTGCAGTGGCATTGTTATAGCTCACTGTAGCCTCAAACTCCTGGGCTATCCTTCTTCCTCTGCCTCCTGAGTAGCTGGGACTACAGGCACACACCATGACACCTGGCTAATTTTTGTATTTTTAGTAGAGACAGGGTCACACTCTTGGGCAGGCTAGTCGAGAACTCCTGAGCTCAAGCAATCCTCCCGCCTTGGCTTCTTAGAATGCTAGGATTACAGGTGTGAGCCATCTCTCCCTGTTCTTCTTTTTTAAAAGATGAATAATATTTCATTTTATGCATATACCATATTTTGTTTATCCATTCATCCTTTGTTAGACACTTGGGTTGCTTTAACCTTTTGGCTATTGTGAATAATGATGGTATGGATGTGGGTGTAGAAATATCTTTTTGAGACCCTGCTTTCAATTATTTTGGATATATACCCAGAAGTGGTATTTCTGGATCATATGGTATTCTATTTGTAATTTTTTTAGGAACTGCCATACTGTTTTCCATGGCGGCTGTACCATTTTACATTCCCACCAACAGTGCTTAAGGGTCTCAGTTTCTCCACATATTCACCAATACACTTATTTTCTTATTTTTTTTTCATAGCAGCTTTCCTCATGGTATGAGGTGACATCTTATTGTGGATTTGATTTGCATTTTCCTAATGCTTAGTGATGTTAAGCATCTTCTCATATGTTTGTTGGATATTTGTATATTTTCTTTGGGGAAGTGTCATTTTAAGTCCTTCGCCCATTTTTACTTGGGTTATTTTGTTGTTGTTGAGTTGTAAGGAGTTCTTTATGCTGGATATTATCCCAGTATCATTAATATGGATATATTTCCTCCTATTCTGTAGGTTATCTTTTCACTGTATTGATTGTGTACACGAGTTTTTAATTTTGATGCAGTTTAGTTTATTTTACTCTTGTTGCCTGTGCTTTGGTTTGTCATATCCAAGAAATCACTGCAAAATCCAATGTCATGAAGGGTTTCCTCTGTTTTCTTCTAAAAGTTTGATAGGTTTAGGTCTTATGTTTATGCAAACATTTCTTCCCATTTTGTGGGTTGCCTTCGTACTCTGTTGGTATTTTTTTTTGATGCACAATTTTTAAAATTTTCATGAAGTCCAGTTTACTTATTTTTTTCTTTTGGTGCCTATGCCTTTGGTGTTACATTTAAGAAATTGCTGCCAAATCCAGTGTCATGAAGTTTTGCCCTATGTTCTTATAAGAATTTTATATTCTTAGCTCTTGCATTTAGGCCTTTAATCCATTTTCAGTTAATTTGAGTTGATCCATTTTTGTATATGTTATAAGGTAAGGGTTCAATTTCATTCTTTTGCATGTAGATATTAAGATTTCTCCACAAAATTTATTGAAAAGACTATCCTTTCCCCATTGAAAAGTCTTGGCACCCTTGCTGAAAATCATGAGAAACATGTGAAGGTTTATTTCTGGGCTTTTTATTTCATTGCATTCCTCTATATACTGCCTTTATGCCAGTGCCATGGTGTTTTGTAGTCAGTTTTGAAATCAGGAAGAGTGAATTTTCTAGCTCTGTTCTTTTTCAAGATCATTTTGACTGTTCAGGGTCCCTTGAGAATCCATATAATTTTAGGATGGGTTTTTTTCTATTTCTGTAAAAAAAAAAGTTGTTGGGATTTTGATAGGGATTGTTTCAAATCTGTGGATCACTTTGGGTAGTATTGACATCTTAACAATGTTAATTCTTCCAATCCATAAACATGGGTTGTCTTTTATTATATTTGTGCCTTCTTTAATTTCATTCAGCAATATTTTGTAGTTTTATACTCTTCAGTGTAAAAGTCTTTTGCCTCTTCATTAAATTTATAACAAATAAATTTATTTATTAAATGAATAAATTTATTCTATTGTTTTTGATGCTGTTGAAATCAGTTGTTATTTTAAAGATTTCCACATCAATGTTGATTTAAGGTAGTAACCAATTTGTCTGTACCATGATGAATAGTTTCATGGAGAAATTTAGCTAATACCCATTTGAAATCTGCTAAAACCAATTGGCTGTACTGGCAAACCAATTGGCACTAGAGATTATTTGAGTGAAAGATACAACCATATTTTTTCCATTCTTCCTTTTCAAAGTCAGGAGCTAATCAATGACTTTATATAATGGCCTTCTTGATTGTCTCCAGAGATTTATTCTTTGAGGGGTTGAAAAGTTCATAACTTTGATGAAGGCTGCTTGTTTGGCACAATGATCTGCCAGAGCAGTTTCCTACTAGAGCTTATTTATTATCTATTTTTGCATGAGCTTCAACCTTTATAGCACCCACCTCTCTAGGAAGAAGGAGCACATCTAAAAATGCCTGAACTTGTTGTTCATTTTTGGTGGGGATTCCAGCAGGGGCAAGAAATCCCCCTTGTTTCCAAAGCATCCCAAAGTCACGTACTACTCCAAAAGTGTACCTGCCTTTTGTATATGTGTTTACTCTCTGGTCTTGGGCTATTTGGCAAGATGTAGTAAATGCAATAAATTCTGCTGTCTGGGCTGATTTTACCCGAAGAGAGTTTAGATTAGTGAATGCATATCCTGCTTCATAACCACCAGTTTCAGTTTTGAGGCATGACTCATCAACAAGTAGTACTAGGTCAGGGATTCCAATAGGAGTTTTTAATACATCTGATAGAGGAATAGGGAGTTCCATAACGGAGGGAAGACAATCTTGAGGCTCCTCTTCTTTTGGAAGAGGCGGGAGAATAGCGGTATTAGGAGTGTTGCAGTGGTGAATGGTAATGTGAAAGGGAGTGAATAATAGAATCTCATAAGGTATTAATGGGTTGGCTGAAAAGTGTTGTGTGTTCTGTGAGTAGTGATGTCTGTACTACATGAAGCACCCTGAAGTCAAGCAGGGAGGCTGGCTCTAGCTCAGCAGAAGCTTCAATAAGTTTTGCATCTATTAGGACACCCATTGTCCTAAGACAAAAGGAATCAACTGAGTCAAGGGCGAAGCTATAGTAAGTGATGTTTCTGTTTGTTTTGTTCTGTTTTTAAGAGGTTGGGGTAGTAAAGGACACAAGTTAGGATATCTGGTTCCTGGTTTCATGAACAAGGCACACTAAACACTGAGCTGGCCATTTTAGTGATGTGTAGAACTTACCTTAAATAGACTTCTAACAAAGTCCTCATTTATTGTAGATTAAGCAAGTCCCCTTTCCTTTATGCTGTGAGGACATCAATCTCATTTTTAATGTAAACATTAAAAAAAATCTTACCCTGAAGTTAACTTCTCTAAAGGATCTTTTTTCTTCCTTACCTTTAAAAAAATTAATAGATTTATTTTTAGGACAGTATTAGTTTTACAGAAAATTGAGCAGACAGCACAGAGTTCCCATATACCACCCCTCCCCAACATAGTTTCCCCTACTATTAGCATCTTGCATTACTATGATATACTTGTTATAATTAATAAATCAAAACTGATACATTGTTATTAACCAAAGTTGGTGGTTTATATTAAGGTTCACTCTTTGTGTTGTACAGTTCTATAGGTTTTGACAAGTGCATAATGTCCTGTATCTACCATTTTAGCATTATACAGAATAGTTTTACCATCCTAAATGTCCTCTGTGCTCCACCTATTTATCCCCTCCTTCTAAACCCATGGTGATCACTGATCTTTTTACTTTCTGTACAGTTTTGCCTTTTCCAGAATGTCATATAGTTGGAATCACAAAGCATGTAGCCTTTTCAGATTGGCTTCTTTCACTTAGTAACATGCATTTAAGTCTTCTCTGTATCCTTTCATGGATTGATAGTTCATTTCTTTTTATGGCCGTTTTACATTTTACATTGTCTGTCTGTACCACAGTTTGTTTATCCATTCACCTGTTGAAGGACAGCTTGGTTGCAATGAGTTTTTGGTGATTCCCATCAAGTTAGGTTAAAACCCAAGGGCTTGTCCAGATTGCTTATGCACAAATAGAAAAAGGAGTTCTTTGTAGTTAGGGATGCTAGAGGAAGAGGCTGTTGAACAGCCTTCTTCAGTTTACAGAAAGCCTGTTTACATTTGGTTTCCTGAGGAGAGCGTTTCTTAGTGAGGACTTAGTCAATTCCTACAGAGACATTTCAATCTGAGAAAAATTCAGCACCCATTATCTGTAATATCCAGTTAAACCCCAAAATACCATGAATTGTCTTTTGTGAGGGGTCTAGGATATTGTAGTCTTGTAGAGAATGTTCTCCCCTCCTCCCCAGACAGGTCATGCTCTAAATAATAGACTGTGATTTGGCAAACATTATAACATATCTTTTGAAACTTTATGTCTTTTTTCTGCTAAGGCTGGGGGCAAATAAGTGGAATCCTTTTTACAGGCTTCTTGGTTATCTGAACAAAGTGGGAGATCATTTACACATTGTGTTGGAATTGATCACAAGGAGGAATTTTAAATCTTTTAAGTCTTGATGGAGGACCTGGGAAAATTGGAGGCTCCAGTGAACTTCTGTGGTATGACTGTTCAGGTACATTGTTGTCCTTTCTAGGTGAAGGCAGAAAGGTATTGACTATCCTGGTCAGGAAGAATACTGGAAAAGGCAGAGCAAAGATCCACTGCAGTGAAGCAAATGGCTTCAGGTGGAAATTGATGACAGGGTGGTATTTGGGTCAGGTTCTATCAGGAAGTGATGTATAAGGATTTTGTTGATGGCCTTGAGGTCTTGGATGGATCGATATTCTTGTCTGTTTTGTTTCTTTACTAGCAAGTTGGAGGTGTTACAAGGGCTAGTGCAGGGTTTGAGAAGACTTTTGTATATAAGGCCTTCAACCATAGGTTTGAACCCCTTTGGCTTCTTATTGGAGAAGTTTGGGTAATGATTCAGTAGAATCTATCTGAACTTTAGTAGATTCTGTCCCAATTGTTTTTCTTATGTCAATGGAATTTCTAGCCCATAGAAAGTCAGGCAAAAAAAAAAAAAAAAAAGAAAGTCATAGTGTCAACATCTTTATCTGAGTTATGCATCAAATGGAATAGAGAATGCAAAAGTATATCCAGAACAGACACAACTTAATTATGAATAGAGGAGTCCTCTGAAAGCTCAAAAAACAGTCTCTCTGGTGTGCATTTAATATTTCAGTTCCCTGAGCAAACTAAGTCTCTCCCTATTAAATTTGCAGGTGTGTTATCACAGAGCAGAAAGGAGTATTTTCAGGTAAGGGCCCAAGTGTTAAAGTTAAAGGCTGGGAGATAGGGAGAATCTGTGTGTCATTTGAGATACCACCTGTGTAGCACAGTTTCTCCAAGGAAGAAGCTGCACAAAGGTAGTAGCATTTAATATAGAGGTAGTGCCTGGCACGGTGGCTTGCACCTATAATCCCAGTTACTTGGGAGGATATAGATGAAAAGATTGCTTGAGCTCAGGAGTTTGAGGCAGCAGTGAGCTATGATCATGCTACTGTACTCCAGCCTGGGTAACAGAGACCTTGTCTCTTAAAAAAAGAAAGAAAGAAAGAAAGAAATAACAGCACTTTCATAGGAAACATTTTGGATATTGCTTTTTGGAGACTTTGCCTTACTTTGCAGGCTTTTCAAAGGTTTACTATGGATAGAGAGATCCTGTAGAGACCTTTCTGGACCAGTCCAATCAGCTTTTGCCATCCAGGATTTAGTGTTTGTAGTTCCGACCAATATGTGTATGAGTTGATTTAAGTCAGATAATTCTGTGTTGGATGTACCCAAAAGAATTCTAAATTCTTCTATGAATATTTGCTGTTTTTGTCTTGATTTAAGGAAACTTATAGCTCTTAATTCAGCTCAGGTCTAAGGTTTAAATTCTACAGTGCCTGGATACGTGGCTCCTGGAGGGATGGATCTCATGGAGGCAAATGGCATTTTGGGTTTTTGGGAAAGTTGTTGGGAAAAGGTAGGGGTCCTGAACAAGGGCAGCTGGAGGGAGGAGTTGATGGAGGTAAGGAGAGAGAGAGATTGGAAAGATAAGGGGCAGAGTGAGATCTAGATACAGGGAGGGAACGGGAGGACAAGGACCCAATTTAAAAATCCTGCCAGTTGAACCAGAGAAATCTTATTCTTTTTTTTCTCAAATGTCTCACAAATGGACAATTTTGTTTAAGTTAAATATTTTCCACAATGGCCACTAAAGGTCCAAATCATCCATCCATCCATCTCTAAATTATGCTATTTAGAGAGGCACAAGAGTAAGGATTGCAATGAGAATACATGTAAGAAGCAGGCATTTTTCCTGGAAGAGAAGAGAATTTAGATTTAGATGACCCCATAAAAGCTGGCAATGGTCAGTAAAATGTGATGCATAATGGTTGGGGCCTCTGAATGTAGACCTGACAGTCTGCACCGCATGGCAGATGGAAAACCCAGAAAGAGAACTCTTTTGGAATCAAAGCCAAACTCTAAGTATAAAAAAATCAAAACAGTTCTTTCTTGTGATGCTGAGTAGAAAAAAATAAAGAAGAAGAAATAAAAAAGAGAAAATTAAAAATCAAAACAGGCCAGGTGTGGTAGCTCATGCCTGTAATCCTAGCATTCTGGGAGGCCAAGGTGGGCACCTCGTTTGAGCTCAGGAGTTTGAGACCAGCCTGAGCAAGAGTGAGACCCCGTGTCTACTAAAAAAAATAGAAAGAAATTAGCTGGACAACTTGAAAAAAAAATATAAAAATTAGCCGGCATGGTGGCGCATGCCTGTAGTCCCAGCTGCTTGGGAGGCTAAGGCAGGAGGATTTCTTGAGCTCAGGAGTTTGAGGTTGCTGTGAGCTAGACTGTGAGCACAGCACTGTAGCCCGGGCAACAGAGTGAGACTCTGTCTCAATAAAAAAATAAATAAATCAAAATCAAAATCAAAACAGGAGAACCTCATCCAGTTTTAATAGATGACTCACGGCAAAGTTTTTCCAAAGGGATGCTGGGCTGATGAGAACTGCAAACCCAGCAGACTGCGAGGCCAGCCCAAACGACAGGCTTATAGGGCCTATGACTGTATTCTACCCTGTGATTTTCTTTCTTTTGATGAACAGTACTTTTGGATAGCATGACACAAAATGGAAACACGAAAGTGAGCAAAAGGGGATGAAAAGAAATGGCTTGATTCCACCACGGATGCCAAACAAATGGAACTGATAACACAACTTGGGTACCAAACTGAGAATAAATAGGCAAAGATCTCAACATAGGGAGAGTTCAGACCTGGTGCTGACTTACCACATTGGACTATCTGGATGATATCTCACTCGGGCCTCCAGGAAAACTGTAAATAAACAAAGTCCTCTCAAATGAGAACAAGCGGTGGCTGTTTATTTAGAGCTTGCTATAGCAAGGGAGTCAGCCCCATCATTTGCAATTGACAGAGACTTATAGGCAGGTAGGGGAGTAGGAAAGGTTTACAGTGAAAAAAGGGAGGGCTTCGGGTATGTCTCATTGGAAGTTGTTGGCTCAGAGAAGCTGAAAGTAGGCTAAGTAGAAGTGGGGCATCCTATGTGACTGGTTAGTTTTGTGCATCTTGTGTCTTAGGCATAGCATATTTGGCTTTTTCTGGTAGGTCCTGAGTTGGAAGTAGAGGTGAAAATTAAAAAGCTTGCAGTTATTAACCAAGTCTTGACCATTTTGGGGCCAATTAACTGCAGACATTATGTTTGTTTTTTGGGATGTTTGCTGCAGAGGTTGTGGGTCAGAGTTCTATTAATACTATCGTGTATGGTCTGGCCATTGTTTGCTTTTATTTTTAGTGTCTCAGATCTTATTATCCCCATGGCTACCAAGGAGTCCAGCTCTCTAATGGCATCTCCTGGCCTCACTCTGGCCTACTGAGCTTCTCAATGATACTGATGTCTCTCCAGTGCAGTCATTATTGCTTTGTTATACAATGTCCCTCCAGCTTCTCCCAGATATCATAGTAGCTATAGTAGCTGATGTACTTTATGCCATAGGTAGTATACCCACTGTACCACAACTTCTCTGAACCTTTGATCCCTTCTTCTTCTGTCTACCTTGTCAGTTTTGGCATTCCTACTTACTGTGGGACATCCTTTACTCCACGCTTCCAAGAGTCACCTGCCAGAATGTTAGCCTTGTCTTACAGGGTCCTTGCCAGGGTGTTAAGTCCTGCATCATGGGGGATTGCTTCTAAATTGATAAACTTTCTCCAGGCTGACATTCAGCACTATACCTGACTCCTGCTGGTATATGTTGGCTGAATCCTGCAGCTCTTTCAGGGTATATATAGTCCCCTTCATTATTTACAGGCCCATTATTTTCCCGGCAGGGTTATATAGTGCTTATCTTCAGTTACTGGCCTTGTGGTGAAGAGAGGAGGTGAGGGTAGATCCTCAGGGTGGGTGCATTTTGGCTTGCTAGGCAGAGGTTTCTACATCATCTTACGTAAGGGAGGAATGCCAACATTTAACAGAGAGGAGAGGGCAACTTCTGGAGGCCCAGAGGATTGAGAGGGTTTTAGTGACTCAAGATATTCAAGTATCTACCAAGTTGTCTTCATCCAACGTTTCAGGGCCCAATCAGGCCTGTGACCTCACCTTTGTAGACTTGCCTAGTTTGAGAATTCAACCTTTTATGGTATTCCACTATCCCTCAGTAAATCCTGGGCCAGATCCTCAGTTGTTTTTTGTTCCTGTTTAGCTCCAGTAGATAAAAGGCTATTTGTATACTGCCAAGGAGACTGTCTGGATCTCATATTTAGGTTTTATTCGTAATCACTCTCAGCCTTTCATTCTCTTTCTCAAATACATTGATTATCCCAGAAATAGCCATTCAAATCAGTTCCACATTATTTATAAATATTACTTCTTACAATTACTCTGTGCCCCAAATTGCTCAAATGCCTGGGATATTGCCAATGGCAGTGCATTTCCTTCTACCAGTGTCCCAGTTAGTTCAACATTGATTAAGATCTTATCTGCTTTGCTATAGCATGCCATCGGCTATTCAAGCTCCATGATTCAGCTCTGAAGTCCATTTTAGTGGCTGCTTCCTATGGCAACTCCTGGCACCAACTATCTTAAATTGGTTTGGGAAGACTCTAAGATGAAGATTTGCATGGACGAACTTGGGGGAAATACTGAAAATACGACTGGGCAGATGGAGGAGTTGAACTGGGATGCAGTTGCAACAAAGGCCCCAGCCAACTTACTGGGAGTCTTAGAATTGGACTTCTTCAGAGTTGTCTTGATTTGAAGCAAGTGGGATGGGCTTGTATACCCCCTGTTTGAACAGTATTTGGAGTGAACTTTGACAGATGCTGAGGGTGATTCCTGGAGAGCACTGAGTCAGCAGCTAATACCCCCAGCAGTCTTGATAGGGATATGGATAGTCTAGTCCAGCATGAAATTGGAAATTGGGCCATGTGTGATTGCTTAAGGAAGAAAACTGTGATTTTTGAATTGCAAATTGTATGAGCTCCATAATATTTGGCTCTAAGTTTTAGATCTTAGAGAACTAAGAAGAGGCAAATGCAAAATTCTAATATGGGGAAGAAAATGAATTTCCATTCAAAATGCATCTATAAATCAATTTTTTTTTTTACCCAGGAGGAAATCAGTGCTGTTAAATGTTGCCAAATAATTGGAGATTTTATGCCTGGGGAAATGTAATTGTTGATCTAATATAGAATTTAAAATAAGAATGTTTAAATGCTTCTAGTGACAAAGGAGACAACATCTGTGAAACAAGTTTATGTGACGTTGATCAAAAGTTGTGAAATAAGAGCAAGTGGATAAAAAACCAAGTAAGTAGAAGTCTTCAAAATGGAAAATGCAGTCTTTGAAATGAACAGTCTTATAAAAAACATAAAATTCTGAAAACAGACAATGATAAAATCAGTTAATTGGAAGAGAGAAAGTGTGTTATGATAACGGGTATGAAAATGTAATACAGATCTTAAGAGACTGGGGGAGGGCATCAATTAAGTAGCACAACGATTTCCCTATCAGGAGTTCCAGAGATTGGAGAAAGGTTCAAAGGTCCAAGAAATAGTGATTCTTTTTTTTTTCAGAATCTTTTTTTTTTCTCACTTCCAAAGACTTTTTCCATCTCATTTTTTTTTTTGAGATTCTAAGAAAGAATCTATTTTCCAGACTTAGAAAGCTCACTGAGTTGCAGCTGGCAAAAATCTACCACTTAAGTACATCAGGTTGAAACTATGGTACAACGAAGTCAAGAAAAATATTAATGTAAGCAGCCTAATCCTGAAAAAAGGAATGACAGTACAAATGACAGACTTCTCACCTGTAGCAATAAATGGCAGGAAAAATAATATACTAATGTCTTTAAAGTAGTGAGAGAGTATAGAATTTATTTCAGAATTCCAGACCCAGCTAAATACTACAAGTTTGAAGGTATAATTTAAGTATTTGCAGCCAAACAAAATGAAGATTTTCCACACAGGCCATAGCTGAAAGAATTCTTAAAATGTATGCCTTGGTAAGAAGACAAATGAGGACAGAATGAAGGAGTAGAATGCAAACATAGAAGGTGAGCAAAGAAACTGGTAAATCATTTTGGTGTTAATAAATCTAAATAGCTGGGGGGACAAAAAAAGAAAATAAATCTAAATAATAATTATTAATGTTCAACAGGAGAAAAACTAGCATCTCAATGATTTTAGCTTTATCAGTAATAATTTATTTCCTTGTAAAAATATGAGGCAAACCTGGCAAAATAAGGACATTTTCAAATTAGGAGTAGTATACATGGTTATTTGGGAAAAAAACAAACAAAAACCAAACAAAAACCAAAAGCAAAAGACAAAACAAAAAAATAAGGATGGAGTTAGAATCGCACAATGTGGAATGGCAGAAATACAAAGGTACTTAGTAGTTAGAAGTTTTATTAGCACAAGTCACATGAAGTGATTAAAAAAGAAACTATAAAGTCACCTTATACATACAGAAAAATATTTCTTAAAATTTAACATTTAAAACCTTAAGGGGACCCTGCAGTTACTGTCTTTCTCCTCCCACCCTTCTCTTCTCAAGTCCTCTGAAGGGCATTCAATTTTTAAAAACCCAAGCCTGGTATCATTTGCTTTCTTGTCAGGTTTCTGTATGTACCCCAGTGGCTCAAAGGTTCCATGTAGCTATTTTATGTATACATGCAAACAATTAAATGCCAACATTTAAAACAGTTTGATAAAGTTTTTGTAGTCACTTAGCCCCGAACAAAACAAAAACCCAACACTTTTTCCTGATCAGAAAGACTGAAAAATTAACTGCTTCAGTAGGTTGCATGATTGGTAGATAACCAATCATGTACACTAAAGATCACACTTTATGGTAAAATTTAGAAGCATTAAAACAAGGCATAAGACAGGAATGCCCCTATAAGAATGCTCCTATCAACCATACTGTTCAACCTGGACTTGAGGTATTATCTGAAATCCAGGATTAAGGGGAAAATAAGATATGTGAGGCTTGTCAAAAGATACAATATTCCCATTATTTGGAGTTATTATTGTCTTTGTCAACCAACGAAGAGAATCTATAGATAAACCATTAAAGTAATTTTCTTCCATACAAGATCAACATAAGAAACAAATTATTTCTATATGCCAGTAACAATGTACAAAATATATTCAGATCTTAGAACTACAAAAACACAGAATTATAGAATTATAAGCTTTTCCAGGACAAGAGAATTATATTAAAAATATTCAAGAAGAAATGAATGGAAAAGAGTTGTTTCTAAAAGTTGGTGAAGAAACTCCATAAACCCAACAACATAGTTAAATTGTTTGCTAACGTTATCATTGAAAAAAGGAGGGTGCATGATCATTTTTCCGAGTTCTTTGTTTGTTTTGTAAGCAACAAACATTTTGTCTAGGGAGTAGTTGCGTACAACTACTCCCTAGATCCCCCCACCCCCAAATGGACTAGGGCCACCATAATAAAAAGGTCCATGGTGAGAAATGGTCATAAACTAGTAAGGGCCAAAGCTCATTAAACAAAATAAATTTAGTAATTAATTTGGGAGAAAAGGGATGCAGTTGTAGGATGCTGGGGAAAGGGTATATTTTTAGAGAAAAGTGCTGGAGCTGAAGTTTAAAGCAAAACTAGGGAGAATGGAGCTGCCTAAGGGTGATGTCTGTAAAAAAAAAAAAACAAACAAAAAAACGGCCAGCCATAGGCAGCAATATCAAAGTCTGAAAGTAGACTGTATTTCAAACATTGTATTTTTTGGCTAAGGTGATCTTCTTTCCAGACATTCTAGTCTGCCATTCATCTAAAATTCTGCAATGCAGCCTGCATCAAAAAGGCATCTGTTTGGTATCCATGCGTGGAGATCTTTGTAGCTCGTGCAAGTGTACACGCCCATGCTCGCCTGGACCCAAGCAGGGCGGCAAGGAAGTATGGGACAGTTCATTACTGGAACAGGCGTCTCCGGGCTTTGCACGGAGGGCGGGGAGAGCGCCTCGGGCGCGCGTGGGGACCTGGACTTGGGGAGGGAGGTAGAGGTTGGAGTGGTGAGCTGGGGAAGGGCTCCAGAAGGTGGAATTCCAGGTCGAAGATGGGGCGTGGACAGCGTCTCCCTGGACTAGGGTTGGGGACCAGAAGACTGGGCTCTGGGACGGGACCCTGAGGGTCGGGGCTGGACGCCCTGCTAGCGGAGGGCTGGAGCTTGGCGGCTGAGCCGGCTGGAAGGGACATCCAGGACGCCAGGAACTCGGGCTCCGCGTCCTCCTCGAAGGCCTCTTTTTGGGCAGCGATCTCTGGGACCAGAAAAACGCCCGGTTCCGGGCCAACAGACGAGTCGCCCTGCCCTCCTGAGCCTTCGTCGACTGAGCCCAGGAGGACCTCGGGGACCAGGATGAGCGTGTGCCCTTCCAGGGATACTTGCAGGACCGAGGTTGGCGCGGGCTCCAGCACCAAGTCGACGTCGTCCAGGGGCACTTGCAAGGCACAGCCCTCGGCCAGGACCACCACGGAGGTGAGG